>OX451735.1:571690029-571947621 GCA_948472305.1 Vicia faba | reverse complement strand
AAGCAACAAATGTGCGGAATGTAAAGGCAGAAAGTAAACCTAAACCTATTACATCGCTTAAGGGCAATTACATAGTAGAAAGCGGAAGTAAAAAAAAATCTGAAGTTATTACAACCCATACACATTTACATAATAATTAAAAGAAAATAAATGCGAGAAATAAAAATTGCATTCGCACAGTCGATCTAAAAATATGAAAAATGGAAAAGAAAAGATTTTTTTGGTATTTTTATGAAAAATGTTTGTGATTAATTAATTAAAAATTAAAAAAAACATAATTAATTTTAGTAAAAAAAAAGTCAATTAATGTTTTAAAAAAAACTAAGAATCTACTTAATTTTAATTAAGAAAATAATTAGTTAAATTAATTTAATTAAAAAAAGGTGATTAAAACCAAAACTAATTAATTAACGTAAACATAATATTTTGATATTTTAATTAATAAATAAAAATAAATAAGTAAAATAAAAAAGAAAAGTATAAGAAAAATGTTTATAAAAAAAGCAGATTGGGCCTGATTAAGCAAACAAGGGGGATGCTAAAAGACATTTTGTTAGGCCCAAAGAGGAGAGGCCCAATACACTGGATGAAGTCTGTGTGCTCCAGTTCTTTGCTCCAGGGAGGGTTCATCATGTGCTTGCGGATCTGGAAACATTGGATCAGACCTTATGAAGATCTGATGGTGATACGTGGCTGGACGCATCGTAGGCTTGTCGGACGCACTGCATGTTATCACTGAAAATCAGAAAATATGAAAAGTTTGTCAAAACCAGGGATCAAACTCGTGCCCTGGGATAGTAATGCCTTAGCGCACGTGTTTTTACTAATGGGTGGTGAAACATCCAACGATATAAACGAAACAAATTAAATATAACATAAAATCAATGCCTGGACCAGAGAGGCGTCAGAGCCCTAGCTCCGGTCGTCTTGTCCGGTGAGTATTTTTCTCAAACCTGCAAAATAGATACAATTAGGAGTCCAAGGGTATCCTACCCCTGTAAATCCAACCCTGCGAGTTCAATGGGACCATCATTTTGGGCTAAAACATGCTGGTTTAGGAGATACGAAGAAAATTGCATGGAACAACATGAACATGGTGATTCATGGTTCAACCATCATGGGGCTTATACGATGGACTTTTCCTGCATGTTGACACCTCATGAAAACATTAGCACGGTTAATAGGTATTAAAATGCAAAGAAAAACGAAAATATGAAATCATGCAACATGAGAAACCGGCGATGCGTGCTCGTGTGTTTCCAGCCTTCTGGATCGTTGCAAACAATCCAACCTTACCCTATGATCTTCCTGTAGGTGAATGGAGCAGGTTTTTGACCTTGAGGGAGGCTTGAGACTAGGGTTTAGATTTGGCCTAATTCTTTGATATTTTTGGAGTTTCGGAAAAGTGTTTTTTTCTATGAAGGTTCATCTTCTTTTGATGTCTGAATGAGTGAGATTATATAACTTGAAATTATGTCAAATATACATGGGCTTGGACTTGTGTAAGAAGCTTTTGTTTTATCCTTTTTTTATTTTGACTTTTAAAATAATAAAAAAATAATAATAAACCAAATGGGGTGTATGAATAAGTCTTGAGGTTCACGATGAAGTGTATGACACGTTTGGACCTTGAAACATCAACCCATTAGCCCAAAATTCCAAATTTTCTCAATTTGAACTTCATGCATTTTCTCAAAATTTTCCAAATTGGAATAGTCATAACTCTCTCAATTTTCATCATTTGAAGATGATCTTGGACTTTTTGTAAAGCTCAAGTTGTCCCCTACAATCTATACTTTGATCATTTTTTCATTTGAAGAATTTATCTTGATGTAAGCTGCCTTGACAAAAAGTGTCTTTTTGTTGACTTTTGAAATGACGTATAATGTATTGGTCCATATCTCTCAAATGAAGCATTATTTTAGACTTGATCTTAGAGATACAAAGTTTTATATATTTGAATTTACTTAAAAATGAGCTTTGGTTGAGAAAAATCTGATGAAGCATGTGAAAGTTATGTTTGGTCAAAGTTCAGTTGACTTTTCCTTAAGAAAACCCTAATTTGGTAACTTTTGACTTATGATGATTTGGGAGTTTTCTGGATGAATCATGATCAACCCTTGATCAAGTGATGAATAGGACTTCAAAATGTTGACATTGTCCAAAAATCTTGAAGTTTGACTATATGTTGGCCATATTTGACTTTTTACTCAATACAATTGATCTTCAGTCATCTGAGCCATTGACTGAGCAAACTTCTGATGCAAGGCATGGAACTTGGTATGAGAATTCTTGGAGACATATAAGAAACTATGAAATCCAGTTGAGGCATTATAAAACAAATCTTCCTTGATAAATACAAAACCCTAGTTGTAGGTCAATTGCCTGGGAGGAGAATTTGTCTGATCAATTCTTGAGCAACCTTGAGCAAATGAAAACCCTAGGAGAATATTATTGAATAATGGGAGGGAAAATTTTGGGGTACAAAAGCTGCCCTGTTTAATATTATTAAACTTGAGGAGTAAGATTGGCATGTCCGCCATTTGTGATCTGAAGGTGGAAGAGGATTGAACACTTAAGTGACCAGAAATTTACACTCGCGTGTGTAGGAGGTAACTCTGTTGGTTGACAATATTGCTTGAATGGGCTTAAAAATCCCATTAGAAGAGGTGACGGGATGTCGTCAGAGATGGGATTACAGATGCCATCCGAAGTAACTGTTGATAGGAGTTTCAGAATGAGTCTACGCTCGACTACATCTGAAGAATGCTATCCAGGATGACTCTCTGGGTAAAGTGCTTGAGTAGCTACTTGTCAGATTTTGTCTCTGAGGGAAATGCTTATCAGATTTAGTCTCTGGGGGAAATGTTTGTCATGTAGATAGTCTCCATGCCCTGCTTCGGGAATTGATCTACAGTCTATTTTTGTTGGTAAACCCATCCTATTTCGGGAATTCATACCACCTGGTCATATCGATAGTTTCTCCGTTCTATTTCGGGAGTTAATCTTTGCCTCGTTATAAAGATAGTTGCCCTGTCCTGTTTCGGGAATTAATCTTTGCCTGGTCCTACAGATAGTTTCCTTGTCCTGTTTTGGGAGTTAATCTTGGACCTGCTTTTTGTTGGCGAACTCGTCTTGTCTCGGGAATTCATACCGCCTGATCGTATAGATAGTTGCCCCATCCTGTTTCGGAAATTAATCTTCAACCCGGTCACATAGATAGTTTCCCTATCCTATTTCGGGAATTAATCTTCGACTTGTTTGAGAATTGCTGATGATATTCGTCTGTTTGCGGACTAACCTGAAAGAAACAAAGTTAGTTTCGTGCAATTTCATGATGTATGTAATGTATTGCGTCATGGTGTTCTCAAAATAAATGAGAATTCCATATGAATTTTGTATGCATATGCTATGATGTTTTGTAAATGATGTACGAATATGATATATCGTTGAAGCGTATTGGTAGCTTCGTGTAAAATTTTTGGTTGGGTAAAATAAATCCCTGACTGTTGCTGGGGATGAAGAATATGAATCTTCAATATTGTTCAGAATCTCTCTGCTGGAGATTCCAGTTTTCTGTTTTGAGGATACTCTGCTAGGAATGTTTGACTTCTTCTTAGGGATTGCAGAGTTCAGGAACATTGGTCGTTCGTCGCTCTACCGGGGAATTTAGTTCTTATATACCCTGACTGGGGATAAAAGAGATGGATAACCTTCTGAGGTGTTGTCTGACCGAGTTTTCGATACGGATACCAACTCTTCTGAGGAGGACAAAGTTAAATGACATCTGGCTCAATTTCAGATTGCATAGCAACTCTCTGGGGACAGTAACCTATACTTTGCTGGAGAAGAGGATTTTTCCAGTGATTTGCAGTAGTAGGAGAAATGAACTTTGTCGGGGAAATAAACCCTGTTGGAGAAATAAACTCTATTGAGGAAATGAGCCCTGCTGGAGAAGAGAATTCTGCAGGGGATAATTCTGGAGAATTAAACTCTGCTGGAGGATTGAATTCCTGTGAACTGTATTGAGGAATCATAATCTCTGATGAGAATTGGAATTCCATAGGTTGTGCAGAGGAAGTTTCCACTATATGCGGAAAAAATGATCAAACTCCTTTATCCACTAGAGGTATCTTCTAGGGAGTATGGTTATGTTAATAGCTGGAAGGGGCCTCAATTTCCATCTGAGGACATATTAGACTCGCTGAAGAATGTATCTTCGTCGGGGATGAGCTTGTGCAGGTAGCTCTGCCGGGATTTTCCTGCGGGGATTTATGGATGACTTGAACGTTATCCCAACTCCTAGAGTCTTTAGTAAATGTTGATCCCTATTTTTATGCATATATTTTTTCACAACAATCGTATTCATATGCATATGTTCATTCAATTTAGTCATTGGACATTTTTGCAAACAAAATAGAAAAATTAAAATAGGTTTGAATTTTGAAATTGTATCTGTATTGAAAGTTTGCCTATAAACAGGCAGTTTTGTACAAAGGAGACATAAATCCTAATAAGGGGTAATCATCGTAAAATTAAAAGAGTACAAAACATATAGCTACATGTAAACAATCTCATTGAGTTTCAACTCTGCCATTGCCCCTATGCCTTTGAGCATCTCATCCCCCACCGTCGGAAAAAGATGATTGGATTGATCTTGTACCGCTTGAACTTGACGTTGGTAACGAAGCTTGATGTATGTAGGTGATTCAACAGGACATAGTCGTACGCTTTAATCGCTAACTTTTTCCTGGACCACCCTTTCGGGTTTTCAGTCCATCGTGATACCCTTTTTTGCCTAAGCCGCCTTTTCAGGTTTTCGACTTGTCGGGTGTATAATTTTTATATATATCCCTAATTTTTGCCCGAACCCTTTTGGTTTGCCTAGATACCCATATTTCTGCCTAGGCCAGTCAACCTAGCGGGTCTCTTTTAGGCGTAGTATTTTTTGACTATGTTCGTGTTTACAGGATGCAGAAAATCTTCACCGTCCATGGTGGTAAGTCTCATAGCACTGCCAGAAAATATCTTCTTGATTACAAATGGCCCTTCGTAGATGGGAGTCCATTTGCAAATTGGATCACCTTGTGGCAGGATGATACGCTTTATTACCAAGTCACCAGCCTGATATACCCGATATTTGACTTTCTTGTTGAAGGCTTTGATCATACGCTTCTAATACATCTGATAGTGACAAATATCCATAAGCCTTTTCTCATCAATCAAATTTAGCTGGTCCAACCTAGTCTGAATCCACTCGTCTTTGTCTAAATTTTCATCTTTCATAATCCTTAGTGAAGAAATATGGACTTCGACGGGTAGGACCGCTTCCATGCCATAAACTAGAGAGAATGGGGTTGCCCTAGTTGATGTCCACGCTGAAGTGAGATAACCATGAAGAGGAAATGTTAGCATCTCATGTCAATCTTTATATGTCACTGTCATCTTTTATATAATCTTATTAATGTTCTTAATGGCGGGTTCCACTGCACCATTCATCTTCAATTGATACGGAGAAGAATTATGGTGCTTAACCTTGAACTGCATGCAGAGTTCCATGATCATAGTGTTGTTAAGATTGGTATCATTATCCGTGATAATCCTTTCGGGGATGCCATACTGACAGATGAGGTTATGCTTAATAAATTGGGCCACCACATTCTTGGTAACAGAGGCAAATGAGGCCACTTCAACCCACTTCGTGAAGTAATCGATGGCGACGAGGATGAAACGATGTCCGTTAGAAGAAGTAGGTTTGATTTCTCCAATCATATCAATACCCCCACATTATGAACGGCCAAGGAGAAGTCAAGACATTAAGAGGGACCAAAAGCATGTGTACCTTGTCAGCATAAATCTGGCATTTGTGACAAGTTCTTGAGTGGTGATGGCAATCAGTTTCCATGGTTGACCAATAGTAACCTGCTCTCAAAATCTTCTTTGCCATCGTATGCCCGCTGGAGTGTGTACCGAAGACTCTTTCATGCATATCTTCCATAATTTTATCCGCTTCCTTCTAGTCCATACAACAAATCAGAGTCGAATCATGATTGTGCTTGTACAAAATTTCGTTTCTCAGGAAGAACTTAGCAGAGAACCTCCGTAGGAATTTCTTATCATTGATATATGCTCCTTCAGGGTATTCTTGAGCCTCGAGGTATCTCTTTACTTTATGAAACCAAGGCTTTTCCTATACTCTGTTAGTATCAACCCCGTAGCAATGTGTCGGTTCATCCAATCTCTCAATAGTAATTCGAGGAGCCTCGTTGTCCCATCTGACTTTGAATATAAATGACATGGTTTCCAAGGCGTCTGCCAACTGATTCTCTTCTCGTGGGATATGTTCAAAAGTGATTTCCTCGAAGTACATAATTAATGTCAATAAATGCTCCCGATAAGGAATGAGATTTGGATGCTTCACATCCCACTATCCCTTGATTTAACTAATGACTAAGTGTTGTTCCCACAAGATCTTCAACAACTCAAGCTTGCACAAAGATTGACTAGGTCAAGACATCTCCTCAACACTGATGCCTCAAATTAGGGTTTGAGCTTGCACAAGGATAATTGGACTTATAATACTTCAAATAACTTTCATGGATCATTATGGACCTTCAAGAATGCTCATGACAAGTTTCAAATCTTGTATCACAAATTATGCTCAATCAATTGACCAGATGACCAAAAATCAACTGTATTGATGAAAAGTCAACGGATACACCGAAAGTTAAACTTTGACTTTTTGGTCAACATTAAGTCTCAAAGATCAAATTCATCAATACATTCAAGAATATCAAGTTTGATCATCAAAAAGTCAAGAAAGTCAAAAGTCAATTTGAAAAGTCAAACTTTTCAAGACTTAGAAATTTTTCTAAGTGTTTTGCACATGTTTATTTCATAACTTCATACCAATTTTTCACCATGATGCAAAATGATTCAAATGAAACTTTCAACATGAAAGTTGTAGATCTTGATGAATTCTACAAGTTTTTATAGAGGGTTGATGTCCAGAAAATTCTTATATTTGAAGATATAAGCCCATGAAGACATGACATTTTCATCTATCACTTAGAGAAATTTTCAACAGATTTTAGTCAGGATTTCATCCCAACTTCTTGGAATTTTTCACATAGTGCCAAGATGATTTTGTCAAAACAGCCAACATAAAAGTCATAGAAGATGTTTCAAGCTTTCAAAAACATCCAAAATCATGAAATTATCATACTTGAGCTAGGAGATTCAAGGGCATGAAGTTGGACATCCATCCTTGAATTGCAAGTCCTTTTGTTGAAGAACACATAACAAATCCTTATGCTATGCTGCATAATATTGTGTTGTGGGCCTTCTAACTTGCCAATCTCACTATAATTTAATGTTTACACCTACTCTTGAGTTATTACTCAAGTGTTTGAGCCATTGTCCAAAAGATCTTTCCATTTATGGCATAAAGGCACCATTGTTATTCTTGAAAAGCAAGCTTTTGGTACAAAATTTGTCTTGAGCCCATACCTTGTTTGCTTCTGATTTTAATCCAACATAAATCATGGAAATTAACCCCACTATACCATCAACTTTGGTACTTCATCTTGGGACTATGGAGTATTTAACATAACTTGATATTTCCAATCCAACCTAACCATAACTCCATAATTTGTAAACCTAATCAGCTCTTGTTCACAAACCTTTTGCCTATAAATAGAGGGAGCATTTGCAAGAGAAAGAGGTAAGAAAATAGAGAGCTTCTTGTGTGTTGAAAATCCTCAAAACCCCCCCTTTACTCTAAAAAACCAGAACTGTCCACAAAAATCTCCACCTTTGATCTTTGAAGTCAAAACCCGTTGAACCTCTCACACCTTACAAGTTTTGTCCAAACAAACTATCCAAACACTCCACAAATATAATATAGAAGTTTTTCAAACTCAAGATTAGCTTCTGTAACATCACTATTTTCCAAACTCAAAAACAGCCACCTGCAACTTGACTTCTCCAACTCAAACTCAAAGCACAAATTTCAGTTTCAAGGTAAGTTTTCTTGACTTTGAACTCTTCATAAAAAGCATCATTAATGGTTCATTTGTGAAGATAAAATTTAGATATCATTTCCTTGAAGCTAACTATTTGCTTGCTTTTCATTTTCACTAACCATGTGTTGAGAACTTACTTTTACATGTAGCAGAACAATGATAGAAGTAAAAAAAACACCAGTATGAGTCGATACGAAACACTATGAGTCGACACATATTATGTACAAAACAGGTTATGAGTCGACACAAAACACATATGTGTCGATACAAAGCATTATGAGTAGATACAAACCCTTATGTATCGACTCATACTGAGTTGTTTTTGACTTCCAGGAGCAAGAAACATGTATGAGTCGATACAAAATGCGCATGTGTCGATACAAAGAAGTATGAGTCGATACAAACCCTTGTGTGTGGACTTATACTGAGTTGATTTTGATTTCCAGGAGCAAAGAGATGATATGAGCCAATACAAAACAAATATGAGCCAATACAAAATAGATATGAGCCAATACAAAACAGATATGAGCCAATGCATAAGTGCATGCGTCAATACAAAATTTTCGTATCAATGTATAAGCTCATGTGTCAATACATAAAAGTTTTCTTAAACCAATTTTTTTCTTTTTTTACATTATATTTATATTTATTTATATTTTTATTGTCATTCAATATTCAATATGGTTGTAATAGTATAATTAGAATTTTATTGCTTTCATCCCCATTCATAAACTTGTATCCCCATCTGTTGTACCCCAAACTTTTTCCTCTCATTTCACTCAAAGGCATGCCTCTAGAAATCCTCAACTGCTCAAGTTTGACTAAGGGTTGACCAGACAAACTCTCTCCTAAAGCAATAAATCTCCAATTAGGGTTTCCATTTTCATCAAGATGGGTGAGCTCCAAAGGACTCAAATATTTTCCATGGTACTAATATGTTCTCAAGACCATCCATGTCAATTTTCATGCCTTGCACAAGAAGTTTGCTCAGTCAGCTGCTCAAATGCCTAAAAATTAACTATACTAGGTCAAAAGTCAACTGTGACCCACATACAGTCAAACTTCAAGATTTTTGGTCAACATCAACATTTTAAAGTGATATCCATCATTTGATCAATGGTTGACCATGATTCCTCAAGGAATGCTCCTAATCCATCAAAACTCAAAAGTTGCTAAATTAGGGTTTCTGCAAGAAAAGTCAACCAAACTTTGACCAGGCATAACTTTCTCATACTTTATCAGAAATTTCTCATCCAAGGCTCATTTTTAAGAGAATCCAATTACCTATAACTCATCCCTCAAGTTAAATAAATGCACTCATGAAAATATATAAATTTAGACATTGTAAGTCTTTTACAAAACTTAACAAAAACACATTTTGGGTCAAAGCTTCTTACATGAACATGGAAGATCCAATTGATATGAACAAAAAGGGTTGTTTAGAGGACATCCTAAGCTTTCTAAAAATTCTAAGAACACCCTCTTAGGGTTAAAAATGAGAGAGATATGCATTTCTAAAGTTGGCCAATTTTTGGAAATGTGCATGAAGTCAACATTGATCAAAATGACTTTTTTTTTCAAATGGGCCCATCTTTTCATGCTTGGAACTTATTTCTAACATAACCCACGACCTTTGAGTTCATTCATACATTATTATTCTATTTATATTATTTATTTTGAGATTTATCTATTAAAAATGCAAAATTAAATAAATAAATAAATAAAAGGAATAATGTAAGATTTGATTTCAAATCTTCTTCTCATCAAATAATTGGAAATATGTGCTAGCATATCAAGGAAAACTGGTGGAGAAAGAGCAAGATTTGATTTGGTCCAAATATGCAAAAATCATATTATTGAAAGAAATTGTTTTCTGAATGAAAGCAAAGATTTCTTCCAATTTTGTTAACCTAATATGATTCACTATATATGCATGACTATTCAGAAGCACAAGGACACTGATACGCAGCCCTAAGTACTCATACCAAAATTGAAAAAATAATTAAAAATTGTGAAATTTCAAAGTGCAACTCCCAGCCTCTTTCAGTCCAACCTAAGCCTCCAATCCACACCTAGAGATTCCCAGGAGTCTATCCATGTCCAGATCCAGGCTTGCAGCACCCTCAAACGCCCATATCAAGAGTCACCGGATTGGTAAATTTCTCAAGCTTCAAACTTTTATTTCATGGCATGTAAATGAGATCTTTGCATATATTTGTGTTTAATATCATATGTGCAAGAGTTTTGAACCATTAGTAGCAAACATGCACGCGAGAACAACAACATGCCATTGTTAGGGAATAAAGGTCTTCATCCTTCGTATCTGCATTTACAGCCAATTTCAGGCCAAAAGACCACCATCATCGTGAACGCAGCCCCTGAAATAGGGGGATAAGGTACCTTTGGCATCTTTATATCACGTATTTTGCAGGTTCGAGTTTGAATACCGCCAGAGAAGACGACTGGCCTCCAGCGCCGGTGAGAGCAAGACCAGTTGACTCACTGTGTGGCAAAAAGACAATGTTTCATTGGCTGGCCTCAACTAGTTCTCTCTCTCTCTCTATGTTTGATTGGCTCATTTGAATTACAAGGGCCCCACTTGCTGGCGCGTGTTTGACAACTCAACATTTGCTTTGTTTTCACACTATATAATTTTGTTTTATTTATATGTATGAATGAATAATCAGCGCAGATGGAAAAAACATGGATGTGTGAAACCAAAGACCTGGGTTCGATCCCAGGCATGTACATTTTTCTATTTTCCTAACGTTCTATGCAGGATCCAGTGCGCCTCATATTCAGATGTCAACCATGTGTCTCCAAATCTAGCCATTGGATCTTAGTGGGTCCAGATCTGGCGCTCCTTGAGCGCTTCCCCAGGATGGACATCCTAGACATGGCAACATTGGATCAGGCAGGCATTGGGCTTGTATGATCTAGGCTTTACGAAATTCAGCGCTGCACCCCCCAGATTACTCAACAATATCAGGCCCATTTATTTTTTATTCTTTTTTTTAAAAAATTTTTTTTCTTTATTTTTAAAAGATCATTTTTTTTAACTAAACAAAAAAATCAATAAAAATCATAAAATGTTAGAATTAGGTTTTTCCACTAAATTTAATTTTGTTAATTAAGTAGATTAATTTAATTTAGGGCAATTTAATTTCCTTTTCATAATTTAAATCAATTAAAAAATTAGGGTTAATTCATAAATATTTTCTTAAATAAAAATACAAAAAATATTTTCTTTCACTAATTAGGTTTCCTTAGAATTCAAGCCCTAATTCTCCGTACTTAATTTTGTCGCGCGTATCCTTTTTCCATTATTTTATTAATTATTGTATCTGTTCCAAAGTTGTAATAGATTTTAATTAGGTTTATTTTACTGCCTTTTATTTACTATTTACCCCCCATTTTTGGTTATGTAACCCCTCCCCGAAGCCTTGTAATAGCTAGGTTTTTATTCTCGCACTTTACTTTCTGCTATTATTAACTGCTTAGACTAATAGGATTGTATACAAAAGACAAATGGTTAAAACAATAGATCACCCTAAATGTGCAAAGATAAATGAACTGAAATCAAACACTTGCACATGCTCACTCCTAGGGTTACCCCCACTTCGGTTGCCTTCAGTAAACGGTCATGGAGTATAGGGAATTTTAGTGGTCGCCCTCTAGTCCCAAAAGATAAAAAATGACCCATTCGAATGTTGCCTTGGAAAGATCTTTAAGACTCTAGGGTAATTACTAAGGTTTCCTAACCATTGCTTCAACGACCATAATTGTCCCTTCGAATGTCCCTTTAACTCAAACGATGGGGCTACCTACTCTTTAATAGTAGGATAACGTTGTCTAAAGGAAACGAGAAAATGAACAGTCTTTTTCGAGTAGGTAGAAACTCTTAAGTACTTGCTCAAAACAACAAAAACTCGTTCACACAAACACTTTCAAAACAGTTTTCAAAAAACAATTTCATCACACTCTTGAGGACAAATACAAGGGTTACCACGAAGTTAAAAACTTTTCAAAACACACACAAGCAATTTCAAAAAAGGGCAAGTACCTAAGAGCCCATGGAAAACCATGGATAGAAAGGGTGCTAACACGTTCCCTTATTATAATCTACCCCCATACTCAGAAACATCTCGAAAAAGGTTTTTTTCTGTTCTTTTTTCCTTTTCCTTTGTTGGATGAAATAAAAGTCGGTGGTGACTCTTGCTTACTGCACATTTGCGAATACAAAATGCAAACTAGTAAAAACAGACAGTTCTGCCACCGTATAACCGAACTGGTGACTCTGTTGGGGATAATTAATTAAGTGGGGTATACCTTAGGATCCAGGTCATTTTTTTAAATTGCTTTCTTGTTTCTTTTGCATGCTTTATCTTTAAGGGTTTTTTGCTTGGGTATTATTGAAGATCCCACACCCGGATCTGGGGACACTTTTTAGGTAATCATCAATAGATCGTGGAGATTGTACGGTGTAGAACGATATGGTTTAAGCGATGGCTGTGTTGGTGTGACACTTTGGTTGGTACCGGTATCCTTCATGTTGAAACGAGGAGAATACGGGGCCGACATGTGGTGTCGTGAAGCACTAACGGACCTTAGAACCTTAGTTGAACAAACTTGGCCACTAGAAAGTAGTGAGATAGCCGGCCTCAATATAAAGTTGATGATTGGTTGATACTCGATGCTACACTCATTAAGATCAGACTTTCGGGATATTTCGGCCGCAAGAAAAGATTGCCTGAGCTGAAACAATGCCCGATAAAGGATGATCAGTGATATTGAGAATCCTTAGAACCTGGTTACTTTTCTAAGACAGGTTTGAAACCAACTAAACTTTAAGAGGGTACTTACCTACAAACCCAATGCAAGCCTAAACCTAAGGATGCTTGTGTGACTTGTTTGCCTTCATTGTCTAACAACTTGAATTCTTTGCATGGTTGTGGTTGTCACCTTACATCTTTGCTTAATGCATAGCATACACATCATGACATCATGCCACAACATTTCCTTAACCATTTCAAGGATCTCAAGGGTTTGTGATGCAGGTTATGGTGAATCAGACGTCTAGCAAGGGGCAAGGGGATTTATTTTCCTCTAGCCAATACCGTCAAAAGGCCAAAACACGACAACTTGAGTCAGGGGCTATGACCCACTTGATATGGTAAGCTTGACTCTCGTAGAAGGACTCTCAAAGATACAAAGTTCTTCAATCAAAGCTGCAAAATCCAACTTCTGACATTTCTTTTTTACCCCACGAGATCCTTGAAAACATTGCATACGCATATCATCCATGACATTGCATAAACAGATTTCATAACAGGTTTTTCATCTTCCTCGCTATTTATTTCAGCAATAATGAATTCTGAACAAAGTATCAAGGATCTCCAGACACAAAATGCTCAATTTCAGCAAATGTTCATAGCCTTGGACAAAGGGCAGGAAGATCTGAAGGCCTTTATTCTGAAAGAAAGAAAGAAAGAAGAAGAAGAAGAAGAAGAAGAAGAAGAAGAAGACCGTTGGTGTCCTGAATCTGGGCAGAAGAGTTAGGGGACCTTTGAAGCAAACGGTTAATCTAACCTCTTCATCCAAAGAAGGGGAAAACCAAGAGGGTGAAACAAGGGAGGAAGACCCTAATCCAAGAGTTTCGTAGGATGAATCTGACTAAAATGATGAACAGTATCCTCCCACTGAGGATAGATACCAACAACTGGAGGATCGACTCAATGCCATGGAGATCCAAAGGGTGCCCGACTTGGATTTCGAAGAGTTAGGTCTGGTTCCTGGAGTGGTCATCCCACCAAAATTCAAGGTTCCCACATTTGCTAAGTATGACGGTGTCTCCTGCCCTAAGTTGCATTTAAGATCCTATGTCAGGAAGATCCAGCCTCACACTGCTGACCGGAAGTTATGGGTCCACTTCTTCCAAGAAAGTTTGGTCGACACTCAACTAGATTGGTTCTATCAGTTGGAAGGAACCAACATCCATACCTGGGAAGACTTGGCTACTACTTTCTACAAGAAGTACCAATATAATGCTGACCTGGCACCAACTCGAGTGCAACTGCAGAACATGTCCATAGGCTCGAAAGAAGGGTTCAAGGAATATGCACAAAAATGAAGAGATCTAGCTGGCAGAGTACAACCTCCTCTGACTGATCACGAAATGGTAGACATGTTCATGGGCACTCTGACAGGACCATTCTTCAATTTGCTAATTGGGAGTTCCTCATTCGGATTCACAAAGATGATTCTGACAGGAGAGAAGATCGAAAATGGTATCAGGAGCGGGAAGATCCCGATGGCTGCATCTTCTAGTGCTGAGAAGAATTCATTTGGTGGCAAGAGGGAAGCCAATGTTGTGCACGGCCAGAAGGGGCGTAGTAAGACAGACTACCACCAATTTGTGGGGGCAGTGCTGGTCTCTAATTCGGGATGCGCACAACAACCACAAAACGGAACAATCAGCCAAGGGTAGAAAGACCTCAAAAGGAGTTCACCCAAATCAACATGCCATTGTCACAAGCATTGCAACACATGTTGAAGATGAATCTGATCACGATGATAGACCATCATCCAAACCCTAATACGTCCTCTCCTAACTACAATATGGATGCAATGTGTGCTTATCATTCTGGCAGCCCGGGGCATGATACCAACGATTGTTGGGCGCTGAAATACAAGATTCAAAATATGATTGACGCCAAGGAGATTGAATTCGACCCTCCTAAGACTCCTAACGTGATTAATGCTCCCTTGGAAAAACATGGCTAGGATTGAAAGCATTTTTGTTCATTTGAATTTTCAAGTTGTATTTTCTTTGTTTATTCGAACAATTATTGTCATGTCAAAACTTTGTTATTTCATTAATGCATTACACATGTTTGTCCTAAATTAATTTGTTTTCATTATGCTTAAACTGCTTTATACTTCCTTTTCGTGATATTCAACTCTCGATTAAAAGCTCTAAGCCTTAGAGGCAGGATGATGAAAAGGATACCACAATCTCTACAATATGCTTTTGAACAGACCCCGCTAACGATGTACAGACATTGTTTCAAATCCCAAACAGTGGAGTTATAAGGAAGATAATCCCTAGTCAACCCCTTTGAGCCAAAGAAGTAGGAGTTTTTCTTTCACACAAATTAAAATCCTTAATCATAACCTGGGGTAGGGTAGTTTTCTCAGTTAATTCAGAGGCGCATTCAGTTGCAATCTTCCGCTTCGCACACAATGAATGGCCTCGAAGACGTCCTTCCGAATCAGAAGATGGAGATGGTTCTGCATAATTAATCATCAAAGAAGGCAGTCATTATTTTGCAAAAGAAAAGTCTGTTAAGTCAAAACCCATGAAAGAGACTTAAGAAAAAAACTGGGGCATCCCGCTGACTGTAATCACAAAAAGAAGCAGTTCAGGTAAAAGAAAGGATAACAAAATCAAAAAAAGAAAGAGGTCCTACAAATCCTCAACAGAAAGAAGATTACAAAAATGATTGCCTATTCAAAATAAACTTTTAGTATATGAACCATCACCGGAACATCAAGGACATTACTCCAGGACTTAACTGGGATTCTAAACGCATAATTAACTGAGCAAAGGACTGAAGGACATCACGAAGAACGGGTGGGTACAAATAAATTTTGAGCCTTTATCCTTTGTTTCTTAAACCGTGAACCAGACCACGTTATAACCCTTAAAAGTCCTAGCTGAAGCATGGGTTAGTTTGAGAGCATATTGTTACAAAGGTATCCTAACTCCTGTAGGACCTATTACGAATCCTGAGTTGATATCACATTCTTGCAGATTTTGTTTTACTACATAAAACACATTTTCAAGAAATTTTTTTATTTTTAAGGCAGACATGAGTTTTGCATTCTTTAAATGACATTGTTTGCATATGACTAATTGTTTGACAGTAGATAAATCCGCACAATGGATATTCAATGAACAGACATCCTCTCAATGAGCAGAATCACCTATGCGGGAAAGACACTTCCAATAATAGGTCTTCCATAAGCAAGGGGAATGACATGATGTCTAACACGCCTGTGGCAGTCTCTCCAAAGGTGCCAAATAGCCAGGGGCAGATCTCCATCTGAGTCACTTGGGGCATCACACACGCATTCCAGCAACGAATCATGTTCCATCAAGAAAACATCTTTTGGAAGTATGGCAACACTTACTACTATGGACAATGACAATTCTCCGTATCCGGTGAACATGGACATAGTCAGAAAATACTACGTATGAACAAAGACCCGCTAGATTGACTGGCCTAGGAAAAAATAAGGGCATTCCAACGAACCAAAAGGGTTCGGGAAAAATTAGGGATAAAAACAAAAAACAATTGTACACCCAGTGAGTCGAAAACCTGAAAAGGCGGCTTGAGCAAAGAAGGGTATCCCGGTGGATTGAAAATCTGAAAAGACAGTCCAGGAAAAAGTTAGGGATTAAAGCGTACGACTATGTCCCGTCATCTTGTCACTTTCCTATTAGTAGAAGACTTATCATTCTGATCGACAATTACCAAGCACCTCATGAGTTGGGATAACACTCAAGCTATCCACAAAGCCTCCGCATGTACTTTCTCCAGCAGGTATAGGGGAAGAAAAGTCCTTATGCAAAGTCATTGCCATGTCCTCAGCATGCGTCCCAATGACATCTACACTCCCTACATAGTAGAGGCAACTAAAGCTTTGACATCGGCTTCCCCAGGCAGGAGCTACTTTCCCCAATAAAGCTCCTTCAGAGAGCCGACGTCTATATTCCCCAACAAAATTTTATAAGTCGCAAGCGGTTCATAAATTTATATCCCAAGCAGAGTTTATTTCTCTTAAGCTCAACCCCCAACAGAGTTTGTTCCTCCAATAACGGAAGTTCATCCCCCAGTGGAGTTTATTTTTCCGAATCGGAAAAATCTTCCAGCAAAGCGTCTCCTCTCTCAAAAAGAGATATTCCCCCGCAGAGTTATTCTCAAGAAGAGTCTCTCTCTGGCAGAATATTCACAAACCGAAAGGAGTAAATCCACGACATAGTCATCTCCGTTCACCATCCCTAGCGGAAGTAGAAGAACCACTCTTTCTACAACGGTCAGGAAGTCAATTTCCAAGTACTCTCCATCAGCAGTCAGGGATTTATTTTCCCAGACTCGGACGTGTCACAATAGCATTTCATGTTCATACATCATGACATGCGCACACATTTTCATACCACATAATCTCATTTATTTTGAGAACATCATCATACAGTGCATTTCATGCATCACATATAATTAATCATGTACCATTTCAGGAAACATGGTTATTATAAAAAAATTCCAGTAGGTCCAAGATTAGCTCCCGAAACTAAATAGAGTAATTATTTGCGCGACCAAATGCAGCTTTACACGGGTTTGTCACGAAATAATCTTACACGGGTTTCTCCTAAATGCAGCTTCACGCAGGCTTATCTTGAAAAAATCTCACACGAGCCCCTTCTCATACATTTCCAAATAAAGTTTCACGCGAACTCATCACGAAGCCACCCTACCCAGGTTCCTTCTTACAATTTCCTGATGTATTTTTACCCAGAATCATCCTGAAACAACCTTACCTAGGTTCCTTTTTATAATTTCTTGATGTAGTTTTACCCAGACTCATCCTGAAACAACCTTACCCAGGTTCCCTCTTACAATTTCCCGATGTAGTTTTACCCAGACTCATCCTGAAACAACCTTACCCAGGTTCCCTTTTAAAATTTCCTGATGTAGTTTTACCCAGACTCATCCAGAAGAAACCCTACCCAGGTTCCTTCTTACAATTTCCCGATGTAGTTTTACACGGACTTATCATGAAGTAACCTTATCCAGTTTCCTCCTGAGTTCAGATGCAGTTTTATCTAAACTCATCCTGAAACAAACTTACCCAGGTTCACTTTCACAATTTCCTGATGTAGTTTTACCCAGACTCATCCTGAAGCAACCCTATCCAGGTTCCTTCTTGCAATTTCCCGATGTAGTTTTATCCAAACTCCTCAACAAGCCACCTTACCCAGGTTCCTTCTTGGTTCAGATGCAGTTTTACCCAAACTCCTCACGAAGCCATCTTACCCAGGTTCCTTCTCGGTCCCGATGTAGTTTTACCCAAACTCCTCACAAAACAACCTTACCTAGGTTCCTTCCGGTTCAGATGCATTTTTACCCAAACTCATCTCGAAGTAACCCTACTATTTAGGTTTCTTCCCATAAGCCCTACTATCCAGGCTTTCATCTTGAAGTAACCCTACTATCCAGGTTCCTTATCATAGCCCTACTATCCAGGTTCCTTCTCATATCCCTACTATCCAGGCTTTCATCTCGAAGTAACCCTACTATCCAGGTTCCTTCTCATAGCCCCTGTTGTACCCCAAAATTTACCCTCTTTTCATACACGCATATTATCGGTTTTATGGTTATGGAATAAAGGTATATTTATCAAGCTTCTTCAGGTTACAAGTAACATTTATTTAACCAATGGATGTTCTCAGAGTATTTTCCGTGCTGAAGATCGGTTCGTCATTTTGCAATGATCCGGGGTTCAAAGATTCACAAGTCCAACTCGGTGCGTCATATTCAGGTGTTCTTTCGCCAAGATATATCTGATAATGTATTCTCAAATTCAGGTTCGTCTCAAGAGTCAATTATTTAAAGAAGGTCTCCGAATGTGTGAGTTTTCTCGAAGAAATATGGTGAAAAGTGTGCTGAAAGTGTAGTTTTTACGCACTAAAAAATTCATAACTTAAAGATCGTGGCTTGTTTTGAACCCGTTCTAGTGTCCAAAATTCCGTCTTGATGTCATCTACATTTTCATCTCTCACGGCTAGAATCCAGTTTCGATCAGAAGGTCTTCAAAAATGCGGATTTATCAATTATTTTCGTATAGAAAATTTGTGACAGAAGTTTATTTGCGTCATGTTCAGAAAATCATAACTTGGTCGATTTTCATTGTATTGAGCTAGTTCTGGCGCCAAAATTTCACAAATTGAGTTGGCTAAGTTTTCACAGGAGGTATTGAGTTCGAACGGTATCCAAAAGGCCTTCGTTTTTTGCTCAGAGTGTGCGTGACGCGCTGAAAATCCTGAATGCTGAATATTATTTCATCTGGGTCGAAACTTCAAAAATTCATAACTCAGTCAATTTTTATCGGATTGGGTCCATCTTTTTACAAAAGGTCACTGACTTAGACATCTACAACTTTTATTCCAAAGTCGAGACCGGGTTATGCTCTGATCAATACCAGTTTTTTATTGAAGAACGTGTCAGAGTTGACACTGGAGCCCAAAATAAGTTTGTCTGAGCCAAAACTTCAAAAATTCATAACTAATTCACCGTTTATCCGATTGAGCCCATTTTCGGACAGGAGTTAGTTCTCGATGTCGGATACATTTTGTTTTCACATTTCAACTTCAAAATTACACTTAAGCCCCCTGCGATTTAGCCTGGAACGTGACGGACTCAAGTGAATATAAATCTGCACTATTGCTTGTGGTTATTGGAAGCCCAATGGCACATTCAAAGTCCATTTTCCCTCTAATTTCCATTATATAATCTCATTATTTTCACACAAACAACAAACGAGAAAAAAAACCTTTGCCACAACCCTATCAAAATATCAAATTCCTTCAAAAACCCTAAAAACCTTAAAATCCTTGTTACAAACCCCCATCACACTACAAACAAGTCATCCTTATTACAAACCCCCATCTCACTACAAACAAGCCATCCTTGTTACAAACCCACATCTCACTACTTCTCTAGTAAGGGTAAGGCTGGTTTGATCTCTATGATCAAAATGGTGTAGAAGCATTCATACATGCCATATCAGTTTTAACATTATAAAATTTTATATATTTACTTTATTTGTATTTCATGATATAGTAATTTATTTAATGTGTTCATGAGATTCAACACTGCAGATTTAGATAGGATCCGTGCAGGGTTATTAAAAAACACTGAGGCCAAAACAGAATAACCACCAATGTATGGCGAGGCAGACATCCTGAGAAGGTTAAGGGCGTGAGTTCAACAACCACCCCTATTGGTTTTGGTTTTCTTCCTTTCTATTTATCCTTTTACCTATTTTCATTCTTTCAGTTTAAAACCTTTTTCATAAAACCTAACATTTTTCAGAAACCTTTAATTTTTCATAATTTTTCATAATAAACTCGAATAATTAATTTTAGGTTTTTTTTAAAATTTAATTTTAGGTTTTACATTAATTTTTGGGTCAACACCCACCCCTGACATTTGCATTATTTTTATTTTCTAACCCTATTTTTCATTGATGTTTCTTCCCCTATCTATTTTTTGGCAAACTTAATTCTTTCTTATTAATCATTACACATAAACCTTTTTTTTTCAAAACTATCTTTTTTTTTAATTAAAATTAATTAGATTTTAGGTTTTTTTAATTAACCTTTTTTTTCTTCTTCAAAATTAACCTTTTTTATTAATTAAAATTAATTAGGTTTTAAGATTTTTTAATTAACCTTTTTTTCAAAATTAATTTTTTTTAATTTGAATTAATTAGGTTTTTAGATTTTTTAATTAACCTTTTTTTTCTTCAAAAATTAACATTTTTTATTAATTAAAATTAATTAGGTTTTTTAGGTTTATTTAATTAATTATCATAAATCATTTTTTTCATAAAAAAATCACCAAAACATTTTCTTTTCTATTTTCATCTTATTTTTATTTTCCTAGATAAAGTGTATAGGTTGTGTTCAATTGTAATAGCGTCGCTTTATTTTTCCTGCTTTTTTTATTTATCATTATCATGTAATTGCTTCTGGGATGTAATAGTTTTAAGATTTCTTTTCCGTCCTCTTCACTATTATGTAACTGCCCCAAAGCTCTGTAATAGCTTAGGTTTACATTTCCGCCTTTATCTCCTGCTACTATATTTTATGCAATGCTTAGATTAATAGAATTGTATGGAAAGATAAAAATGAACGATAGAAAACCCTAATTGCAAGATAAATATAACTGAAAAAACACACTGTTGCACACTTGCACCCCTAGGGTACTCCCCACTTGGTTGCCTCAGAAAACAATGGTCATGTCCCTCGAACGTAGGGATATCTTAGCAAAAGACCCTCAATCTAAAAGTCGTCATAAAGATCATAGTCCCTTGAAGTCCCTCGAGTTGCCTACAAGAAATGATCTTGTGCCTCGATGTTGCCTACGAATATATGATGACAGTCCCTTCGAAATGCTAAGGTATCCTTACATGTTGCCTTCAATGACCATTACGTCCCTTTCGATAGTCCCTCAAACATCCAACGACTAGGGTTACCTACTCAATAATAGTAGGATAACACGGTCTAAAGGATAGGAGGAAAAGAACGCCTTTTTCAAGTAGGTAGATAACTGTTAGGTACTTGCTCAAAACGACAAATCTTTTACACCATACACTTTCAAACAAACTTTTCAAACTGAAGTTTGCAAAACACTTCGTCACACTCTTGAGGACTGATACAAGGGTTATCACAAAGTTAAACAAAAACTTTTCAAAACACACACAAGTAATTTTCAAAATGATCAAGTACCTAAGAGCCCATGGAAAACCATGGATAGAAAGGGTGCCAACACCTTCCCTTTCTATAATATACCCCTAGTACTCAGAAGCATCTCAAAAAAGGTTTTTTATGTTCTTTTTCCTTTTCCTGATTGGATAAAATAAAATTCGGTGGCGACTCTTGCTTACCGTGACATTTGCGAACAAAAAATGCAAACCAGTATTAACAGTCGTTTCTGCCACCGTATCCCAGAACTGGCGACTCTGCTGGGGAAATATAAAAGTGAGATTTACCTTAGGATTTAGGTCATTTTAATTGCTTTCTTGTTTGCTTTGCCTGCTTTATCTTTGAGGGTTTTGCTTGGGTATTATTGTAAAGGTACTACACCCGGATCTGGGGACACTTTTTAGGTAAACATCAATAGATCGTGGAGATTGTACGGTGTAGACCAATATGGTTTAAGCGATGGCTGTGTTGGTGTCACACTTTGGTTGGTACCGGTATCCTTCATGTTGAAACAAGGAGAATACGGGGCCGCCGCGTGGTGTTGTGAAGCACTAACGGACCTTAGAACTTTAGTTGAACAAACTTGGCCATTAGAAAGTAGTTAGATAGCCGACCTCGGTATAAAGCTGAGGATTGGTTGATACTCGATACTACACTCATTGAGATCAGACTTTCGGGATATTTCAGCCGCAAGAAAAGATTGCCTGAGCTGAAACAATGCCCGATAAAGGATGATCAGTGATATTGAGACTCCTTAGAACCCGGTTACTATTTCTAAGATAGGTTGAGCCAACTAAACTTCAAGAGGGTACTTAACTATAGAATTCATGCAAGCCTAAACCTAAGGCTACTTGTGTGACTTGTTTACTTTCTTTGCCTAACAATTTGAACTCATTGCATGGCTTTGTTTGTATTCCTTGCAGGACCTTGTTTGTATAAATCCAATAAATTGGTTTCTTACCCTGTATTTTGACTTAACGCATAGAATACACATCATAGCATCATAACATGACATATCATACTAACCATTTCAAGGATCTCAAGGGCCTGTGATGCAGGCTATGATGAATCAAACATCTAGCAAAAGGCAAGGGGATTTATTTTCCTCCAGCCAATGTCGTCAAAAGATCAAAACTCAACAACTTGAGTCAGGGGCTATGACCCACTTGATATGGTGAGCTTGACTCTCGTAGAAGGACTCTCAACGATACAAAGTTCTTCAATCAAAGTTGCAAAATTTAACTTCTAACATTTTCTTGTTTACCCCGCGAGATCCTTGAAATATATAATACATATCATTGCATAAGCAGGTTTCAAAGCAGGTCACTCATGTTCCCGCTATTTATTTCAGCAATGGCTCTCCAACAAGACAACGAAGATCTCCAAGCTCAAGATGCCCAGTTCAAGGAATTTCTCCTGAATCTATCCAAGGGGCAAGAAGACCTGAAAACACTCTTCGCTGGGAATCTGACCAAGGAACGTCCTGACAACAACAAGGATGAACAATTGGAACAACTGCAAGCTGAGGTAGAAGTAATGATAATCTAGATGCTGGGGCAGATGACTCTTATCCAAAACTTAGCTCGAGGAAAAGAAGGGATAAGAGCCTTCCTCAACAAGCTTCACCAAGATGGATGCAGATCCATGAAACAAACAGTTAAAATTATGAATCAAGGCATTAATCAGCCCCTAGTGAGAGAAGAGGTTGGTTTGGTCAGGAACAAAACTTTTCAGATTGCTACTACATCACAAGCCCAACCCCAACCCCGCCAACGAAAACGGGGCAATCGGCATAAGAAGAATACACCCGAAAGACGTTTCACCGAAATCAACATGTCATTGGCTCAAGCATTACAATGCATGTTGAAGGACAAGTTGGTTATGTTAAGGGACCCTCCTCAGAATCCTAACATAACCTCTCCAAGGTACAATCCAAATGCAAGATGTGCGTACCACTCCAACAGTCCTAGACATGACACCAACAGCTGTTGGGCGTTGAGAAATAAAATTCAAGACCTGATTGATGAATGAGCGCTAGAATTCGCACAAGACGGTCAGGCTGAGTTCTTCTGCCATCCCTCCAAGGCATACCATCTGAAGTGACAAGTTCTCGCAAGAAGACTTTTCGTTCATTATAATTCATCAATGCATTGCACATGTTTATCTTGAATCATTCATTCGCATTCACTATTTCAAAATGCGTTCTTATTTCCTTTTCGTGATATTTAACTCTCGACTAAAAAATCTAAGCCTTAGAGGGAGGATGACAAAAATGATACCACAATCTCTACAGTACGCTTTTGAACAGACCCCATTGACGATGTACAGGCTTTGTTTCAAATCCTAAACAATGGAGTTATAAAGAAGATAATCCCTAGTCAACCCCTTCGAGCCAAAGAAGTAGGAGTTTTTCTTTTCACACAAATTAAAACCATTAATCATAACATGGGACATGGTAGTTTTCTCAGTTAATTCAGAGGCGTATTCAGTCACAATCTTCCGCTTCGTACACAATAAATGGCATCGAAGACGTCCTTCCAAAACAAAAGACGGTGATGGTTCCATATAATCGTCAAGATAGGCAATCATTATCTCTCGAAATAAAAGCCCATTAAGCCAAAACCTATGAAGGAGACTTAAGATAAAAATTGGGGCATCCCGCTGACTGTAATCACAAAAGAAACAGTTCAGGCAAAAGAAGGGATAACGAAGAAAAAAAAGAGGTTACTACAAATCCTCGACAAAAAGAAGATTACAAAAATGATTGCCTTTTCAAAACAAATGTTCAATTTATGAATCATCACCAAGTATCAGAGCAAAGATTCCAGACTCAATTGGGATCTAAAAGCGCAATTAATTGAGCATAGGACTGAAGAACATCACGAAGAGCAGGTTGGGTACAAATAAAATTTGAGCCTTTATCCTTTGTTTCTTGAACCGTGAACCAGGACACGTTATAACCCTTAAAAGTCCTAGATGAAGCATGGGTTAGTTTGAGAGCATACTATTACAAAGGTATCCCGACTCCTGTATGCTTTGTTATGAATCCTGAGTTGATATCACATTCTTGAAATTTTCGATTTACTATATAAAACATATTTTCAAAAACATTTCCAGACAGACATGAGTTTTGCATTCTTTAAATGACATTGTTTGCATATGACTAATTGTTTGACAGTAGAGAAATCTGCACAATGGATATTCAATGAACAGACATCCTCGCAATGGACAGAATCACCTTAGCAGGAAAGACACTTCCAACAACATGTCTTCCATAAGCAAGGGGCATGACATGATGTCTAACACAGCTGGGGCAGTCTCTCCAAAAGTGCCAAATAACCAGGGGAAGATCTCCATCTGAATCGCTTGGGGCATTGTGCACGCATTCCAGCGACGAATCATGTGCCATCAAGAAAACATTTTTTACAGTACTACAACACAACACTATGGACAGTGACAACTCTCTACATCCTGAAAGCGTGGACATAGTCGGAAAATACTCTGCATGAAAAAAAGACCCGCTAGGTTGACACACCTAGGCAAAAATAAGGGAATCCCGGCGAACCAAAAGGGTTCGGGCAAAAGTTAGGGATATACATAAAAAAAAATCTGTACGCCCGACAAGTTGAAAACCTGAAAAGGCGGCTTGGGCAAAAAGGTATCCCGGTGGACTGAAAACCCGAAAGGGCGGTCCAGGAAAAAGTTAGGGATTTAAAATATACGACTATGTCCCGTCACCTGTCTATCAGTGGAAGACTTATACCTTGATCAACATTCAGCAAGAGCACCAGAATCGAGAAACGGTTCAGATACGCTCCAGATACGGATGCCATTCTGATACTCACTCAGATTCAACTTTTAGATACAATTCAGATATGCTCCAGATACAGATGCCATTCTGATACTCATTCAGATTCAACTTTCAGACACAATTCATATGTGCTCCAGATACGGATGCCATTATGATACTCATTCAGATTCAACTTTCAGATACAGTTCAAATGCACTCCAGATACGGATTCCATTCTGATACTCATTCAGATTCAGCTTTCAGATACAATTCACATACGCTCCAGATACGGATGCCATTTTGATACTCATTCAGATTCAACTTTCAGATATGCTCCAGATACGGATGCCATTCTGATACTCATTCAGATTCAACTTTCAGATACAGTTCCGATATGCTCCAGATACGGATGCCATTTTGATACTCATTCAGATTTAGCTTTCAGATACAATTCAGATACGCTCCAGATACGGATGCCATTCTGATAATTATTCAGATTCAGCTTTCCGATACAGTTCAGATACACTCCATATATGGATGCCATTCTGAAACTCATTCAATATATCTTCCAAATACAATTCAGATACGCTCTAGATACAGATGCCATTATGATACTCATTCAATATAACTTCCAGAAACAATTCAGATACGACCCAGAGACGGATGCCATTCTGACACTCATTCAACACATGTTTCAAGTATAGTTCAGATATGATCTAGAGACGGATGTCATTCTGACACTCATTCAATGCATGTTTCAAGTACAATTAAGATACGATCCAGAGATGGATGCCATTCTGACACTCACTCAACACATGTTTCAAGTACAGTTCAGATACGATCCAGAGACGGATGTCATCCTGACACTCATTAAATACATGTTCAAGTACAATCACGACATAGATCCATCCACAAAATCTCTGTATGTACTTTTTCCAGCATGGTAAAAGGGGCAGAGACAGTTGGAAGCGAAGTCACTATCACATACAAGCCAGTGATACCTATATTCTCCACAGAGCCGAGACAACCAAGGTCCGACCTCCGTATCCCCAAGCAGGAATTCCTTCCCCAACATGTTCCTTTAGAAAGCTGATATTTGCATTCCCCAGCCGAGTTTTATAACCATGAGCAGTTTGTAAAGCCATCTCTCGAGCAAAGTTTATTTCTCTGACAGCAGAAGCTCAATCTCCAACAGAGCTCTTCTCTCCAGCACTGGAAGTTTATCCCTAGCTGAGTTTATTTCTCCAAATCAACATATCTTCCAACAGAGTATCTCTCTTCCCCACAGAGTCATTCCCCCGCAGGATTATTCTCAGACAGAGTCTCTCCCGGCTGTAATACCCCAAATTTGTCCTACCCTTCTACTTTTATATGGTTTACGCATTGTCGCACTTTTCGCATGTACATATTTCCATTAGGTCATTTAACATTGCATACATTCGCTAACAACATAATTTGGCATGGAATTAGTGATATGGTGAAATTAGGGTTTTTATGGCGTTGACGGTCCTCATCTTCACTCAGGCTTGAATCAGTTGGTTTCTTCGACAATTATGGTTTGAAGATAGGGTTTTGGATGCATGGCTATTATGGACTTCTTTCTTATCAAGCTACAAGGGCATCTTCACCATGGGCTTTTAAACCATCAAAGTGCATTTCAAGGGATCTCAGGACCTTGTGATCATCGTCAGTTATATGCTTCTAATTGTTCTTATCTACAAGATTTTCTCTCTGACATTAACTTCAAGGTCATTGGTTGTCTATTGAGGTGCATTGGTGGAATGGATTACAAAGTTTAAATAGTGGTATAAAGATGAAGTGGTGATTGAGATACTAGCGTGTTGTTTGAGATACAAGTTAACGCGGGTGGAAGAGTTGAAATAGGGGTTTTCATGACGATTCAAACTCGGTTGAAGTTCATATTAGTATTAAAGTGAAAGAGGCATTTACTAGGAAATCAAGTCATAATCAAGTTTAAAGTTCATTCAATCATTTGAGGTTATTAAAGCTTGGTGATCCATTCATAAATGTCAAGGGAAGTTTGATTATTCAAGACCTTGATGGATCAATGTCCATGACTCGTCTAGAAGCAAATACAAAATCAGAAACGGGAGAGAAAGCTACTTGAAGTATTCGGATTTTTTCCATTCGAACTCGAAGGTTCTTGTTATATTACAAAGTCATCATCATTTTTTGTCAACATAATTACAAAAGCAAAGAAAGAAATTAACGAAAGGGATTCGCTTTGAGTATTTGAAGGTTGCCATTATACTATCAAGTATAAGATCATTTCATGGCACCTAATACATTATACCAAGGCAATATCAAGTATCAATAAACATCCATCACATACGACGGTACAAAATCTTATTACAAATTGGTGACTGCTCTCTCAGATTTTTATGCCTTAATTCATTTTTGCTTGGCTTGAGAAGATCTCCATAAGTCCGTCTCAAGTTGTACTTACTCTCAACCCCAAGTCTTGTCCTATATCCAAAACTAAATTATGCCAAACAACAAACATGCTTTGAGGCTTGGAACCAGCCATGTCCTGCAATTAATCAAACAACAACTCAGTAATGAATAAAATAATATATATGCATAATATAGTTTAGTGCAGTACTGTCCATCTCAAATTGTCATGACAAAAATAACCTAAATAATCTCTAAACCTCTCCTTAACCATAATGAACTAACAATAATTCCTAACAGTTCATAACTAATTATAACTAACAGCTAACAAACTTCCATAACCCAAAAAATAGAAACAACCTTGTAACTAACTTAACCAACCCAAAACAGTTACAACAAACTAACATTCAATAACCAACTGCATAACATAATAACAAACAGCATAACTAACATTCAGTAACCAAATCAGTCCAACCAACCCCTGACCAATTTTCCCAACAAACTCTATAGAAAATATATAATAGATTTCACAGCATACATAAGAAGATACACAAAATACAGGGAGATTTTCGATTGAAAGAAACCAAAAAAAGGGCCAAAATATTTATCCCTGAAAAACTCACCAGAAATGCATTCATACTTCAACCTTGGAGAATTACCAAAAACCAGAAAACTCTTCAATTTTTCTCTCTGAAAAAATCATGAAATCTTCATCACCTTGCCTCACTTTCTCTTCTACGCACAACCTTCAACCGTTATCACTCCAATCTTCAACGAAGTCGTCCCTTCAATGCACAACATCGTTGAGTCCTCACATCAAAGTGATTCCATCTTCAACCTTCATCACTTTCACACCTTCGTATCTTCTTCTGCAACTGCTTCAAAAACCTTGATCATTTTCTGCAACTAAGCCTTATACACCTTCTCTCTGCAATTATCACGATCACCAATTCGTAAGGTCCAGTATTGTGCAGCCGGAACAAACACCTTGATGAAATCGCACAGTTTTCCTCAAAGATCTTCATTGCTTCCTGCAATAAAAATACAGTATCAAGTTAACACACAAGAACAACTACGGAAATACATAAGCAGACACACGAATAAGGTAGAAGGAGAAGATCGGAATCGAAAGTTTTGTCACAATCATCAAGAATCTGCAACTGCAAATCGATTCAACGATTATCATTGTTTTTCTTTCGATCAATATGTCTGTAAAGAAACGCAACCATCACCACGCGTATCAACTCTTCACTTCTTAATGAAACGCTTAGTTTCACACAACAACAGCGAGGAACTCACGGAAACAAAATGCAAAGGAGAAGACTAGAACAAGAATATATACCTGAACTACTCTGGTAGGCTGGTATCGATCGCCACCGTTATTCATCTTTTCACCCTTTTCAAGATGCCGCGGAGAAAAGGGAGTGATGTGGTTCGAAATCGCCAGTGTCTCGTAACCCAGAAATCCACCATCACCGTCTGATTTGTCTTTTGGGGTTTACAGATCTGTTCGAAATTTCTAGACGTGGGTTGGTTTGTTTCAGATTGATGAAAAAGAGGGTAATTTCGAAGCCATGGTTGAGTTTCAGTGTTTGAGGCCATGACGAGGAGAATAAGGCAAGGGGAGATGAGGTAGAGGACGATCGGAGCGAGACGAAGGCGGTGGCGTCGTGGTGCTAGACGGAAGAGGGGCGGCGTCGTTCACGCTTCGCGAGGGAGATGAAGAGGCGGATTTTCTCTTGACCCTAATTCCCAAATACTTACATTTTTTATTTACTTATTTTCTTACGTTTTAATTAAATGCTAAATGATTTTTAAAATCTGATTAAATGGTTTAATTTTAGTATGGATGTTTATGGTATTGATTGAAGGGATCTTGGGCTTGTTGCTGGACATCTCTTAGCCCACTGATGATTCATTTTTGGTACTACCTGGAGTTGGCAACAAAATAATTATTGATGGATTTCTTGGCTGGGCTTAGGTTCTCTTGGATCCACACATCCATTGTTTGCCGCTTACACCCCGTGTTCATAATCTTTAGATTCTTCTATAATTCTTTTAATCAATTTTTTCTAATAGAATTTGCGAGTTTTAGGAGATAACAAGAATAAAAAACAATAAAAATGGTAGAATATAATATAATTCTTCTAAAATTTCTTTTAGGAATTTGATTAGAATTTTATACTATTTTCATGTTTAATAATCTTTTTTTGTTATCATTTTTAGCCAAGATTTCGTGATGGTAATGATGCAATCTTTCGCGATTGGGAATATTTGGAGATTAATTTTTGATCACTCATGCAAAGAAACTTTGGTAGAATTCTCTTACCGCTTGTATAATTTTGAAGAGGCAACGGACCTTCTCCGTTCGGTATCGTCACAAATCTATTTTATTCTTCATTTTCGTACTTTATCGTAATCCATATGCATGCTAACATTAGGTAGAATTCCATCATTCATTCTAACTTCATGTCTATTATTGCACAATAACATTAGGTTTAGAAGTAAGCTAGTCCCATTTGACTTTTCTTTCTCCTTTTGCATTCGCACCTAAAACTAAAACTTCTTTTCTTTCAAATTCAAAACACTTTAAAACTACTGATGAGAATCACGCTTTTGCTTAGTACGAGAAATGATAAGCGGGTCTCTTCTCGATCTTATTGTTCTTCATCTCAAGCCTAGGTGTGGTTCAATTCTCAAAGACTCCTTTCATGACTAAGTAGAAAAATGGCTAATATCTCTCTCTTGAGGTCAATCAGTCATCATCTACAACAAAAATACAAAACAAATTCAAACCATTTTGTGCACTCGAGCACTTTCTCTAAAAACCCTGTTCAGGTAAGGACACGATTAATTTACTTCTGTGCCAACGCATAAGTCTCCAAAGGTCGAGCTGCGGCAGAAGGCAGAATTAACTTCGTCCACACGAAAACATCTACAACAAAATATAAACCAATTCAAATCTTTTGTGCGCTCGAGCACTTTTCTTTAAAACCCTTTTCAGGTAAGGACACGATTAATTTACTTCTGTGCCAACTCATAAGTCTCCAAACGTCGAGCTGCGGCAGAAGGCGGAATTAACTTCGTCCACAAAAAAACACGAACAAACAAAAACATATGAGCCGAACTACGGTAGCTCTGATTCCTCAAAAAGGATACGTAGGCATTGGGGTAGGGCCCAGGCGAGCACAATTTTATTTTCCCTACATTCTTTTCTCTTTTATTTTGCATGCATTCCCTTCAGTAGTATAGTAAACAGTAAGCATAGATTAAACACACCCATAAGATAGATAACAAGAGTGGATACCATAGAGTACTACGGGCGTATGGGGTGCTAATACCTTCCCTTCGCGTAACAGACTCCCTTACCCGATCTCTCGGTCGCAAGACCGTGACTTCTCCCTCATCAGGTTTTCTCGATGTTTACCTTTCCCTACATGTGGGATAAAAGACGTTCGATGGCGACTTCATTGTTTTGATGATTTTCAGCCGGTTGTTTCAGTTGGTGACTTCACTGGGGAATCGGTCGACCAAGTGCTGGTCCATCCCGGAGTCGTTCCTAGCTCTTCTTTTCTTTTCTTTGGGTGTTTATCTTTATGCTTTCGGTTTATTAATTCATTTTGTATATACTTGAGCATACATATGCATTGTATTTTACTGTCTTCCATATACTACTGCTGTACAGGATCTACTTCTTATTGGGTTGGGATGTTACTTTTGAGGTAAAAGGCCCAGTACCCAGGCCAGAGTGCACTAGGACACCTAGGAATAGAGTGGGGGCATGACGGCTATAGGACGTGGTCCAATTAGTGCAGTCATGTCACATACCATGCTCGGATGAGGTTCAAATGAATTACTATCGGCACCCACGTCTGTGGGTAAGCCCATAGCACTTTCAGGAGGACCCGTGATTTTCGAGTTACCATTATCTTACCCTGACCTAGTTTCACCCGTGAGTGGGGAGGGAATTTCTATCACACGCACAGATGGTGACTCATATTCAGATGGTTACTCATATTCAAATGATGATTATGCTCAAACAATGACTATCGGTTCTATTGGATATGCTCTGGAACTCTGTCAATGATTAGGAGGTTCTCAGATTTATTTTCTGAGTCCCGAGTCTGTTCATAAGATTGTATGGTTTATGTTCCGGACCTATGATCCTGGTACTTACAAGCTACGCAGAGACAGTACAACAGATATTGGTATCATGGAAGTAGTAACACCATGATCATTTTGCATTTACATCTAACATGTTTATTTCTCAAAAAAAAATGTCAGAAAGATGAAATTATCAACCTTGCATATGCATGTCCACTTTGGATACCTCTCTGGCATAATTTTCGCCAATAACATTTGGCAACGGTGATGTTCTCAAGAAAACCAAAGGAGACAATCATACTTATTTGTACTATTCAAAGTTTTCCGCTCAAGTTCTTGGCCTTCTTTGAAGAATCTAGAGGATCGTTTTCGTCATTTTGACCCTATTTCAGTCTTACATCTACGAGTTACACATTCCAGGACTACCAAATTGTTCCAATTCCGGAAGGACGATCCTCTTTGCTGAACACCTACCTGTCGCCAAGTCCGGATAGGCACAATTTTGAAATTATCTCTAAGGCACTTTATTTGAGCCTAAGCGATATGGAAAAATAACCTACCCCCGAACTAATCATTATTGTTACCAATTGCTCACACTCCCATAACCTTCTTATATTCAGTTCTGTGGGAATTTCTCTTATTTTTGGATGTCTTCTTCATGTGGTCGTTCTTGTCATCATGTTGCTCGATTACTATTGACTGTAATTGAACCATGGAGAACCGGAGTGGACAATCATTTCATACATCATACATATCATGCATTTCATGAATTGCAGGTTTGCTGGCAGGAGTTCTTATCTGATGATTTTGCCTTTTATTATAGAATCTACAAGACGACTTCCATACATCCTTATCGCACTCGAGCCAACAAGTTGAGGATCATGGAACAGATTGAGCAGAACCAGGCCTCTCTCCGCAGAGACATGGACACCATGGGTGACCGGATGAACCAACTCATGGAAACTCTTCATGCCGTCATCCAGGGGCAGGAAGAGCTCAGAATAAGCGTCACAAAACTGGTAGACATTGCCTCCACATCTGAGAACGGAGGACCCAAGAATGATCATGGGGGGATCCCTAAGGAGAACCCACATATGATTATAGATGACCACCATGATGTCATTGATCTTGATGACCCTCCAAAGGATTCTACGACTGATCTGTCTGAAACTGCTAAGATGTACAAGGCTCTGGAAGAACGCTTAAAGGCTATGGAGACTTCTAAGAAACCAGGATTCAGTGCCGCTGCTATGTGTTTAGTTCCAGGGGTTGTGATTCCGCCGAAGTTTAAGGTACCTGATTTCGACAAGTATAAGGGGGTTACATGCCCAGAGACTCATCTTCGATCTTACTGCAGAAAGATGGCTGCTTATGCTAGCAATGAGCCATTTCTTATGCATTTCTTTCAGGACAGTCTTGCTGAAGCTCCATTAGAGTGGTACATGTAGTTGGAACAAACTCATGTTAGTAATTGGAGTGAGCTTGTTGATGCTTTCTTAAAACATTATCACTACAACACCGCCATGGCACCTAGCCGTGCGCAGCTGCAGAGTATGTCTCAAAAGACTGGTGAGTCTTTCAAAGAGTACGCCCAGAGATGGTGCAGTTTGGCCGCAAGAGTTCAACCTCCTCTCCTAGATCGGGAACTAGTGGATTTGTTCATGAGTACCCTTCGAGGCCCGTATTTGCAACATATGCTCAGTAGTACTTCTGACTCGTTTTCAGACATGGTCATCATTGGAGAGCGGGTTGAAATGTGTATTAAAGTGGGGACTATTTCAGCTGCATCTGGCACGAATAATAACAACAACTCAGGTGGTGGCAAGAAACCATACTCTAGCGGTTTCATCAAGAAAAAGGAAGGAGAGGTGAGCAATGCCTCCGATGATAAGGGGAAGGCTACTATACAAGTTCCATATTACCAGACCCCCGCGGCTGCTCCGCAACAACAATACGCACCGCCACGAAACTATCAACAGAACCAAAGGCCTCAGGGACAGAGGGGTCAACAAAGGCAGCAAAGGTATCTTGAGAGGAAGTTGGATCCAATCCCGATGTCGTATGCTCAATTACTCCCGCAGTTGCTAGCTGGTCAGTTGGTACAACTTCGAGAGTTACCTCCCCCGCCGACAGAGCTTCCAAGGGGTTATGATGTTAATGCACATTGTGAATTTCATTCAGGTGCTCCCGGTCACTCAATTGAAAACTGCAGAGCTTTGAAATACAAGGTACAATCTCTATTAGATGCTAAAGAGCTAAGCTTCGCACCTATAGGCCCTAATGTTCAGAATGATCCTATGCCTCCCCACCATGGGGCTGCTGCCAACGCTATTGGGTTTGACAATGACCATGACTTAGTGACTCAAGTTGAAGAGGTTCAGATGTCAATGGCAGTCCTAAGAGAGCATCTTTTACAGCAGAAAGTTCTACAAGAGCTTCATAGTTTTTGTTTGAAATGCTCATCCAATCCAGACGAGTGTGACGATTTGAAAAATTCCATTCAAAAACTGATGGACGAAGGGATTGTCAGAGTTGAGAAAGTCGTTCCCGAAGGTGATGTCGCTATTTTGGAAATTCCGTATTATCCGGCCGATGTTCAGAGAAATGCTTCAAGAGTTCCATTGGTTATACAGGTTCCAACGCTCCCTACACCAAACCTGAATCCGGTTGCTCCCCTGCCAACCCAAGCATCGACACTTCCAAGTTCTGTTCCTAACTCATTAACTGACAACAGGGCAGTGCCATGGGAATACAACGCCATTTACATTCGGGGAAAGAAAGTTGTTTGTCCGCCGATTGAAAATAAGGATGTAACCAACATTGTCGGGACTAGTAGAATAACTCGAAGCGGGAGAGTCTTCGCTCCTACTCCACCACCTCCTGAGGAAGTTATCAAAGAGATTCCTGTAAGAGATAAAGGGAAACAGGCAGTTAATGATTCTCCTGGGACGTCTTTTGAACAACAAGTGGAGCAGTTAATCAGGGTAATCAAGAAGAGCGATTTCAAGGTGGTTGACCAGCTGAATCAGACACCTGCAAAGATCTCAATCTTATCCCTCCTCCTGTATTCCGAAGCTCATCGAACCACCTTGATGAAAATTCTACATGGTTCCCATGTAAATCCTGAGATCTCTGTGGCCCAATTTGAAGGGGTTGTTACAAATATCTCCGCAGGAAACTGTCTAGGCTTCAGTGATGACGAGCTCCCTCCTGAGGGCCGGGCTCATAATAAGGCGCTTCATATTTCCATCAGGTGCTTAGATACTGTAATGTCTCGGGTCTTAGTAGACATTGGATCTTCTCTGAACGTGATGCCTAAGCATACCCTGCTCAAGCTAAACATGGACGGGGTGATGATGAAACCCAATATGCTAACAATCAAAGCCTTTGATGGGTCGAGGAGATCTATAGAAGGAGAAGTTGACCTACCCATCAAAATTGGCCCCCACGTGTTTTACCTGTCATTCTATGTCATGGACATTCGTCCATCTTACACTTTCTTGCTGGGACGCCCGTGGATCCATGTGGCAGGGGCCGTTACTTCGACCCTGCACCAACGTTTGAAGTTCATTATCCAAGACAAGGTCGTCATTATTGGCGGAGAAGAAGATGTCGTGATTAACAATGTTACTTCCTTCCGTTATGTCGAAGTAGACGGAGAAGTTCATGAAACCCCTTTTCAGGCCTTGGAAATCGTTTCTGTTGACAGAGTCCCCACCATGCTGGAAAATACACAGAAGTCTGGAGTTCCATTGGTTTCCTTGAGAGATGCCAAGGCTATTGTAGAATCTGGAGTCTCTAATGGAGACTGGGGCAAAGTGATAGAGGTGCGCAAAAAGCAGGACAAGTCTGGACTTGGGTTCAGGTTGCCGTATTCAGACCATGTTGGTACGAGTCCAATTATGCTCAAGGGAAAACAAGTTCCTCCGCTTTCAAAGGTATTTGTTAAGGCCGGTCCGGAGGCTCAAGGACAAATCCATGCAATTGATGGTGAAGACGATGCAGATATGGCTCAGTACATCTACCAGATTGCGCCTGATGAAGAACTCGACAATTGGACTGCCACTGATATTCCCGAAGTGGTTTTCTTTGACATGTAATGTTCTTGTTTTAAATAAGTCATATGCTTTTTCCCGAAGCATATTGACGGCTTGTGAAAAGGGCTCCTCATGTTTCTATGTTTAAAAATTGAATAAAATGTCATTTTTGCATACAATTTTTCTCTCTGTCTTCTCTTATTTTCGTAAAATAAAATGTCAATGTTTTTCTGACTCTTTAACCATTTCCCAATTCGCATCCATATTCTAAAATAAGGCATGATTCATCAAATCATGCAGGTCTGCCTCAAATTCCATAAAGAACGGTGATGTTACAGTTCCTTGCACCAATATCCTTGGAAATCCGAATGACCAAGCCGATGAGGGTAGTGGGGAAGATTGTGAAATTCCGGAGGAATTGGCAAGACTGTTGAAACAAGAAGAAAAAGTGATATTGCCTCATCAAGAAGCCATTGAAGTCATCAATCTTGGCACTAACACAGTAAAAAAGGAGGTCAAGATAGGGTCCGCTTTGCAAGATAACGTAAAGAAGGGGTTGATTGGGCTCCTCAGAGAATACTCTGACATCTTTTCCTGGTCGTATGAAGATATGCCTGGTCTAGATATGGATATAGTCATGCACCATTTGCCACTCAAGCCTGAATGTCCTCCAATAAAGCAGAAGCCAAGAAGAACTCGTCCAGATATGTCTCTCAAAATCAAAGAAGAAGTTGAAAAGCAGTTGAATGCATGCTTTTTATTGGTATGTGAATACTCAGATTGGATTGCAAACATCGTACCTGTCCCTAAGAAAGATGGGAAGGTGCGCATGTGTGTAGATTATCGAGATCTGAACAAAGCAAGCCCAAAAGACGACTTCCCATTGCCACACATCGACGTGTTGGTTGATAACACGGCTCAGTCCTCGGTTTTCTCCTTCATGGATGGTTTTTCAGGATACAATCAGATAAAGATGGCCCCAGAAGACATGACAAAAACGACATTCACTACCCCATGGGGTACTTATTGTTATAAGGTCATGCCTTTTGGCCTAAAAAATGCTGGTGCAACATATCAACGTGCCATGGTAACGCTTTTCCATGATATGATTCATAAAGAGGTCGAAGTGTATGTTGACGATATGATTGCAAAATCACAAAACGAGGAAGAACACTTAGTCCATCTACAAAAGTTATTTGCGCGTCTGCAAAAGTTTAGACTAAGGCTTAACCCGAATAAATGCACCTTTGGAGTGCGATCCGACAAACTACTTGGTTTTATCGTAAGTCAACGAGGCATCGAGGTAGATCCCGACAAAGTAAAAGCTATATAGAATATGCCAGCACCAAAAAATGAAAAAGAAGTAAGGGGGTTCCTCGGGAGATTGAACTATATAGCCAGGTTCATTTCTCATCTCACAACTATTTGTGAACCCATCTTTAAATTGCTGCACAAGAATCAAGATGTCCGATGGGATGCTAATTGCCAAGAAGCCTTTGAAAAGATTAGACAGTACCTCCAAGAGCCACCAATCCTTATCCCCCCGGTGCCTGGGAGGCCACTCATTATGTACTTGACGGTGCTGGAAGGATCCATGGGTTGTATGCTCGGGCAGCAGGATGAGACAGGACGTAAAGAGCACGCCATCTATTATCTAAGTAAAAAGTTTACTGATTGCGAATCTAGATATTCTTTACTTGAAAAAACTTATTGTGCGCTTGCTTGGGATGCTCGACGTTTGAGGCAGTATATGCTGACATACACGACCCTTCTAATATCGAAAATGGACCCGATAAAGTATATCTTTGAGAAACCAGCACTCACAGGCAGACTTGCTCGATGGCAGATGCTTCTATCTGAATATGACATTCAATATGTTACACAAAAGGCTATCAAAGGTAGCATTCTTGCGGATCATCTTGCTCATCAGCTGTTAGAGGAGTACCAATCAATGAAATTTGACTTCCCTGATGAAGATGTTATGAAGCTTGATGATTATGATGGGGTCGATCCAGAAGAACGATGGACTCTTACGTTTGATGGTGCTTCGAACGCTGCAGGGCATGGCATTGGGGCAATACTGACTTCTCCACGTAATATTCATACACCACTTACGGCCCGGTTATGTTTCGATTGTACAAATAATGTGGCAGAGTATGAGGCATGTGTAATGGGTCTTGAGGCAGCTATCGACCTTAAAATCAAGATCCTGGAGGTCTTTGGAGACTCTGCTCTGGTCATACATCAGGTACGAGGTGATTGGGAAACGAAGCACCCCAGTTTGATTCCGTACAAAGATTACATCTTGTAGCTAATACCCGCTTTTGAAGAAATCACCTTTGAGCATATTCCCAGAGATGAAAACCAACTGGATGATGCTTTAGCCACACTAGCATCCATGTTTTCAGTGAGCTTTCCAAATCAGGCGCCTAATATACGCATCCTCAGGTACAAAGAGCCGACACATGTCTTTCCTGCCCATTGTCTCTCAACCGAGGATATGACTGATGAGAAGCCATGGTATTATGACATTAAAAGGTACCTCGAGAAGCAAGAGTATCCCGAAAATGCTATGATTTGTGATAAGCGTACGCTTAGAAGGTTAGCATCCAAGTTCTTCTTATCAGGAGACGTCCTGTATAAGAGAAATCATGACTCGGTTCTGCTCAGATGCGTGGATAGACACGAAGCAGAGTCGATCATAAAGGAAATCCATGAGGGTTCTTTCGGGACTCATTCAAGCGGGCATTCTATGGCAAAGAAAATCCTACGAGCAGGATACTTCTGGACGACGATGGAGAGCGACTGTTGTGTATACGCGAAATCGTGCCACAAATGCCAAGTATATGCAGACATAATTCATGTTCCTCCAACCCCGCTGAATGTTATGACTTCCCCGTGGCCATTCGCAATGTGGGGAATTGATATGATCGGAAGAACTGAACCAAGTGCTTCGAACGGCCATAGATTCATCCTAGTGGCTATCGACTATTTCACCAAATGGGTAGAAGCAACTTCTTACAAGAGTCTAACCAAACAGGTCGTCACCAATTTCATCAGGAAGGAAATCATATGCCGTTACGGAGTACCTCATAGAATCATCACTGATAATGGTTCTAATCTTAACAACAACATGATGAAAGAATTATGTGGAGAATTCAAGATTGAACATCACAATTCATCACCTTATCGACCAAAAATGAATGGTGCAGTTGAAGCTGCTAATAAGAATATAAATAAGATCGTCCAGAAGATGGTCAGAACGTATAAAGATTGGCATGAAATGTTGCCTTTTGCTCTACATGGCTACAGGACATCTGTGCGTACTTCGACAGGGGCAACCCCATTTTCGCTTGTCTACGGCACTGATGCCGTGCTCCCTGTTGAAGTAGAAATTCCTTCGTTAAGAGTGTTGATGGAGACCAAGCTTGATGAGGCAGAATGGGTTCAGACGAGGTACGACCAACTCAATCTGATTGATGAAAAGCGGTTGGCGACCATCTGTCATGGCCAGTTGTACCAACAAAGAATGAAAAGAGCATTTGACAAAAAGATTCGTCCTCGAAAGTTTTATCCTGGTGATCTGGTCCTAAGAAGGGTCATCATACAAAGCCATTCCGATCCAAGGGGCAAATGGACTCCCAATTACGAGGGACCATACATCGTGAAGAGAGCTTTTTCAGGAGGTGCCTTAATCTTGACAGATATGGATGGGGAAGACGTGCCGCTCCCAGTCAATTCAGACTCAGTCAAAAAATTCTACGCATAAAAAGACCCGCTAGGTCGAAAACCCGAAAGGGCGACTTAGGCAAAAAATGGGCATCCCGGTGGGCACAAAAGTCCAGGCAAAAGTTAGGGATACAATGAAAAAAATAACAACCCGCTAGGTCGAAAACCCGAAAGGGCGACTTAGGCAAAAATGGGTATCCCGTTGGGTCGAAAACCTGAAAGGGCGATCCAAGAAAAAATTAGGGATTTTAAGCGAGAGGCTGCAGTCTGAATGCTCTTCACAAATGACACGCGCACATCTATATCACCTTGGCAGCGAATTGACCGATCCAACTACTACTCTTCAGAGGCAAGGCATTGAGACAACTTAGGATATGGGAACTGTAGCAATACCGGTTTTAATGGAAATTCGAGCATCTCTCGTTGCCATTTATGCCTGTTGTACTTTTTTCGTTTCTATTTTGCAGCTGCCTCATATAGGAGTTGCTTCCTTGTACGAATGCCTATTGACAGGCCAATCAATAAAATATGTTTTCATCAAAGTTGCCTCTTATTATCATGAAAAGTTTTGTATGCAGAATATGTTTTATTTGATAATTAAACATGGCATTAGAAACATGGGGAATAAAAATTCTCAAGACAAGATAAAACTTGACTTCACGTCAATGTATAACCATGCGGGGATATCATATGCATTCCAAATGTTGTTTGTCCTTGCAGGTAGCAATTTGTGACAGTCACCCTAACCCAGCCAGCACATGAAACTGCCTCCATCTACTACAGGCAGCTTCAGGTCTGATTCCCCAAATGAATTCAGAAAGTCTAGAATCGTCTTTTGACTCAGCACGCGCAAGTGCATCCTCAGTGGAGTTAATCAAGAGCATCCCCAGTAGAGCCAAACCGGGGCATTCGCAGAGCCAGACCGGGGCATTCGCAGAGTGAAACCGGGGCACTCGTAAGTGTCCATGCCCATCTCTTATCCCCAAGTGATTCAAGAGATAATTCCCCAGTGTGCGTAAACTTGGGACATGTATTCAAAGGGATCCACATGGTGTTCCGCATCCTTTCTTCGGCATATTCAGTTCTATCACCCCCTCAACAGTTCAGGATGTTTGGAAGTCTGGCCAGGTTATCTCTTCCCAACGGTATGATTCAGAATCCAGCAGCGTACCTAAAGACTCGCTTCGTCGATAAATCAGTCTTCAGCAGAGTCATCAACAATCTTCGGTATCATGGGCTCCCCAATGAAAAATTTTATCGGTACCCCCATCAATCTTTGGTACTGCAGACTTCCAGCGTCGATATATACTGACATCCCAAGTGATGAGCAATGGCTCCCAACAAGCCTTCTTTTATCCCCATGAAATTTATTTCTTAGCATTGCATATAGTTATCATTACATAACATTGCATCCTCAAAAGCGCGTAGCTGATCCATCAGAGTGGATCTTTGCATCAAAAGAAATTCAAACATGCATACAAAACATAAGCCAGACCAGGTACCTTACACGAAAGACCTGAATTATTCAAGGACAACAATACATCCCTACAGAAGGGCATCATGCCCGAAATCCCCAGTCGGTGACCTTCACCTTTTCAATGCCAAACAAAATCAATACACTCTGCCGTTCTAAACCCAGTTCTTGTCTGGTAGTCGGTTCCCTAAACATTCGTCCGTGTCCATTCCTAAACACCCGTCCGTGTCCATCCCTAAACACTCGTCTGTGTCCATTCCTAAGCACTCGTATGTGTCAAGTTTCCTAAACACCCACCCGTGTCAGTTATTCAAACACTCGTCCGTGTTTAACTTTTTGATACTCGTCCGTATCTTCTTTCAATACTCGTCCGTATTGATTCAAACACTCGTCCGTGTTTAACTTTTTGATACTCGTCCGTATCTTCTTTCAATACTCGTCCGTATTGATTTAAACACTCGTCCGTGTTTTTACCTTTGATACTCACCTGTATCTTCTTTCAATACTCGTCCGTATTGATTCAAACACTCGTCCGTGTTTATACTTTTGATACTCGTCCGTATCTCCTTTCAATACTCGTCCGTATTGATTCAAACACTCGTCCGTGTTTAACCTTTTGATACTCGTCCGTATCTCCTTTCAATACTCGTCCGTATTGATTCAAACACTCGTCCGTGTTTAACCTTTGATACTCGTCCGTATCTCCTTTCAATACTCGTCCGTATTGATTCAAACACTCATCCGTGTTTAAACTTTTGATACTCGTCCATATCTCCTTTCAATACTCGTCTGTATTGAATCAAACACTCGTCCGTGTTTGACCTTTGATACTCGTCCGTATCTCCTTTCAATACTCGTCCATATTGATTCAAACACTCGTCCGTGTTTAAACTTTCTTGATGCTCGTCTGTGTCGCTTATCTAAAAAATCATCATGTCATAACCCATGTTTCCTTCGTCGAACCTGAGATCGCCTCTTGGCTAGGTTCTTCCTTCAAATCATCATCGAACCTGAGATCGCCTCTTGGCTAGGTTCTTCCCTCAAACCTTCGTCGAACGTGAGATCGCCTCTTGGCTAGGTTCTTCCTTCAAATCATCGTCGAACCTGAGATTGCCTCTTGGCTAGGTTCTTCCCTCAATCCTTCGTCGAACCTGAGATCGCCTCTTGGCTAGGTTCTTCCTTCAAATCATCATCGAACATGAGATCACCTCTTGGCTAGGTTCTTCCCTCAAACCTTCGTCGAACCTGAGATCGCCTCTTGGCTAGGTTCTTCCTTCAAATCACCGTCGAACCTGAGATCGCCTCTAGGCTAGGTTCTTCCCTCAAACCTTCGTCGAACCTGAGATTGCCTCTTGGCTAGGTTCTTCCTTCAAATCTTCTTCGAACCTGAGATCGCCCTTCGGCTAGGTTCTCTGTCAAATCACTCTCATATGTCACCTTAGGATCGTAGGTCGCCCGTAGACCTCGTCCGCTGTCTTTTCATACCAACCATTTGTCTTGTATTGGCATCAGGCCACGTTACAAGTCCAATCTCTGTCTCTTCGTTGAAAAAACAAATTTCTTTTCCCCAGCAGATATCACAAAATAAAGAAAACACTTAGTCTTTCTCCCTCAGGACAAATTTTTTGGCATTGATATTTAATCATCTTCAACCTTGAACTTCCGAAAGGCATGTACCAATCGTACTTTCAGGTTTAAGACAATTAAATAAGGGCAGCTGTAATACCCCAAATTTGTCCTACCCTTCTACTTTTATATGGTTTACGCATTGTCGCACTTTTCGCATGTACATATTTCCATTAGGTCATTTAACATTGCATACATTCGCTAACAACATAATTTGGCATGGAATTAGTGATATGGTGAAATTAGGGTTTTTATGGCGTTGACGATCCTCATCTTCACTCAGGCTTGAATCAGTTGGTTTCTTCGACAATTATGGTTTGAAGATAGGGTTTTGGATGCATGGCTATTATGGACTTCTTTCTTATCAAGCTACAAGGGCATCTTCACCATGGGCTTTTAAACCATCAAAGTGCATTTCAAGGGATCTCAGGACCTTATGATCATCGTCAGTTATATGCTTCTAATTGTTCTTATCTACAAGATTTTCTCCGTGACATTAACTTCAAGGTCATTGGTTATCTATTGAGGTGCATTGGTGGAATGGATTACAAAGTTTAAATCGTGGTATAAAGATGAAGTGGTGATTGAGATATTAGCGTGTTGTTTGAGATACAAGTTAACACGGGTGGAAGAGTTGAAATAGGGGTTTTCATGATGATTCAAAATCGGTTAAAGTTCATATTAGTATTAAAGTGAAAGAGGCATTTACTAGGAAATCAAGTCATAATCAAGTTTAAAGTTCATTCAATCATTTGAGGTTATTAAAGCTTGGTGATCCATTCATAAATGTCAAGGGAAGTTTGATTATTCAAGACCTTGATGGATCAATGTCCATGACTCGTCTAGAAGCAAATACAAAATCAGAAACGGGAGAGAAAGCTACTTAAAGTATTCGGATTTTTGCCATTCGAACTCGAAGGTTCTCATTATATTACAAAGTCATCATCATTTTTTGTCAACATAATTACAAAAGCAACGAAAGAAATTAATGAAAGGGATTCGCTTTGAGTATTTGAAGGTTGCAATTATACTATCAAGTATAAGATCATTTCATGGCACCTAATACATTATACCAAGGCAATATCAAGTATCAATAAACATCCATCACATACGACGGTACAAAATCTTATTACAAATTGGTGACTGCTCTCTCAGATTTTTATGCCTTCATTCATTTTTGCTTGGCTTGAGAAGATCTCCATAAGTCCGTCTCAAGTTGTTCTTACTCTCCACCCCAAGTCTTGTCCTATATCCAAAACTAAATTATGCCAAACAACAAACATGCTTTGAGGCTTGGAACCAGCCATGTCCTGCAATTAATCAAACAACAGCTCAGTAATGAATAAAATAATATATATGCATAATATAGTTTAGTGCAATACTGTCCATCTCAAATTGTCATGACAAAAATAACCTAAATAATCTCTAAACCTCTCCTTAACCATAACAAACTAACAATAATTCCTAACAGTCCATAACTAATTATAACTAACAGCTAACAAACTTCCATAACCCAAAAAACTAGAAACAACCCTGTAACTAACTTAACCAACCCAAAACAGTTACAACAAACTAACATTCAGTAACCAACTGCATAATAGAATAACAAACAACATAACAAACATTCAGTAACCAAATCAGTCCAACCAACCCCTGACCAATTTTCCCAACAAACTCTACAAAAAATATATAATAGATTTCACAGCATACATAAGAAGATACACAGAATACAGGGAGATTTTCGATTGAAAGAAACCAAAAAAAAGGCCAGAATATTTATCCCTGAAAAACTCACCAGAAATGCATTCATACTTCAACCTTGGAGAATTACCAAAAACCAGAAAACTCTTCAATTTTTCTCTCTGAAAAAATCATGAAATCTTCATCACCTTGCCTCACTTCCTCTTCTACGCACAACCTTCAACCGTTATCACTCCAATCTTCAACGAAATCGTCCCTTCAATGCACAACATCGTTGAGTCCTCACATCAACGTGCTTCCATCTTCAACCTTCATCACTTTCACACTTTTGTATCTTCCTCTGCAACTGCTTCAACAACCTTGATCATTTTCTGCAACTAAGCCTTATACACCTTCTCTCTGCAATTATCACGATCACCAATCCGTAAGGTCCAGTATTGTGCAGCCGGAACAAACGCCTTGATGAAATCACACAGTTTTCCTCAAAGATCTTCATTGCTTCCTGCAATAAAAATACAGTATCAAGTTAACACACAAGAACAACTACGGAAACACATAAGCAGACACACGAAGAAGGTAGAAGGAGAAGATCGGAATCGAAAGTTTTGTCACAATCATCAAGAATCCGCAACTGCAAATCGATTCAACGATTATCATTGTTTTTATTTCGATCAAAATCTCTGCAAAGAAACGCAACCATCACCACGCGTATCAACTCTTCACTTCTTAATGAAACGCTTAGTTTCACACAACAACAACGAGGAACTCACGGAAACAAAATGCAAAGGAGAAGACTAGAACAAGAATATATACCTGAACTACTCTGGTAGGCTGGTATTGATCGCCACCGTTATTCATCTTTTCACCCTTTTCAAGATGTCGCAGAGAAAAGGGAGTGATGTGGTTCGGAATCGCCAGTGTCTCGTAACCCAGAAATCCACCATCACCGTCTGATTTGTCTTTTGGGGTTTACAGATCTGTTCGAAATTTCTAGACGTGGGTTGATTTGTTTCAGATTAATGAAAAAGAGGGTAATTTCGAAGCCATGGTTGAGTTTCAGTGTTTGAGGCCATGACGAGGAGAATAAGGCAAGGGGAGATGAGGTAGAGGACGATCGGAGCGAGACGAAGGCGGTGGCGTCGTGGTGCTAGACGGAAGAGGGGCGGCGCCGTTCAAGCTTCGCGAGGGAGATGAAGAGGCGGATTTTCTCTTGACCCTAATTCCCAAATACTTACATTTTTTTATTTACTTATTTTCTTACGTTTTAATTAAATGCTAAATGATTTTTAAAATCTGATTAAATGGTTTAATTTTAGTATGGATGTTTATGGTATTGATTGAAGGGATCTTGGGCTTGTTGCTGGACATCTCTTAGCCCACTGATGATTCATTTTTGGTACTACCTGGAGTTGGCAACAAAATAATTATTGATGGATTTCTTGGCTGGGCTTAGGTTCTCTTGGATCCACACATCCATTGTTTGCCGCTTACACCCCGTGTTCATAATCTTTAGATTCTTCTATAATTCTTTTAATCAATTTTTGCTAATAGAAATTGCAAGTTTTAGGAGATAACAAGAATAAAAAACAATAAAAATGGTAGAATATAATATAATTCTTCTAAAATTTCTTTTAGGAATTTGATTAGAATTTTATACTATTTTCATGTTTAATAATCTTTTTTTGTTATCATTTTTAGCCAAGATTTCGTGATGGTAATGATGCAATCTTTCGCGATTGGGAATATTTGGAGATTAATTTTTGATCACTCATGCAAAGAAAGTTTGGTAGAATTCTCTTACCGCTTGTATAATTTTGAAGAGGCAACGAACCTTCTCCGTTCGGTATCGTCACAAATCTATTTTATTCTTCATTTTCGTACTTTATCGTAATCCATATGCATGCTAACATTAGGTAGAATTCCCTCATTCATTATAACTTCATGTCTATTATTTCACAATAACATTAGGTTTAGAAGTAAGCTAGTCCCATTTGACTTTTCTTTCTCCTTTTGCATTCGCACCTAAAACTAAAACTTCTTTTCTTTCAAATTCAAAACACTTTAAAACTACTGATGAGAATCATGCTTTTGCTTAGTACGAGAAATGATAAGCGGGTCTCTTCTCGATCTTATTGTTCTTCATCTCAAGCCTAGGTGTGGTTCAATTCTCAAAGACTCCTTTCATGACTAAGTAGAAAAATGGCTAATATCTCTCTCTTGAGGTCAATCAGTCATCATCTACAATAAAAATACAAAACAAATTCAAACCATTTTATGCGCTCGAGCACTTTCTCTAAAAACCCTGTTCAGGTAAGGACACGATTAATTTACTTCTGTGCCAACGCATAATTCTCCAAAGGTCGAGCTGTGGCAGAAGGCGGAATTAACTTCGTCCACACGAAAACATCTACAACAAAATATAAACCAATTCAAATCTTTTGTGCGCTCGGGCACTTTTCTTTAAAACCCTTTTCAGGTAAGGACACGATTAATTTACTTCTGTGCCAACTCATAAGTCTCCAAACGTCGAGCTGCGGCAGAAGGCGGAATTAACTTCTTCCACAAAAAAACACGAACAAACAAAAACATATGAGCCGAACTACGGTAGCTCTGATTCCTCAAAAAGGATACGTAGGCATTGGGGTAGGGCCCAGGCGAGCACAATTTTATTTTCCCTACATTCTTTTCTCTTTTATTTTGCATGCATTCCCTTCAGTAGTATAGTAAACAGTAAGCATAGATTAAACACACCCATAAGATAGATAACAAGAGTGGATACCGTAGAGTACTACAGGCGTGTGAGGTGCTAATACCTTCCCTTCGCGTAACATACTCCCTTACCCGATCTCTCGGTTGCAATACCGTGACTTCTCCCTCATCAGGTTTTCTCGATGTTTACCTTTCCCTACATGTGGGATAAAAGACGTTCGATGGCGACTTCATTGTTTTGATGATTTTCAGCCGGTTATTTCACCGACAGAATATTCTCAAGCAGAATGGATGTAAATCTATAACTAATCATCTCCAGTCACTATCCCCAGCGGAAACGAAGAATTTAACTCCTTATACTCTCCAGCAGCAGTCTAGGATTTATTCTCCCCATCTAGAGAATATCACAATAGAATTGCATATCCATACATCATGGCATGTGCATACATATTATACAGCACAATCTCATTTATTTTGACAACATCATTACTCAATACATTTCATACATCATGACATTACACACGACTAACTCTTTACCTTTTAGGGAAAGATACAATCAAGTTCTCACGAGTTCTCTCTGGTTCAGTCAAAACGACACCAAGGTTTCTATTCCAGTTGAAGATATCCCAACACTTTTCAAGATTTTCTCTGCTTCAGTCAAACCGACACTAAGGTTTCTATTCTAGTTGAAGATGTTTTAAGACTTTCGTCGGGGTCATCCGAATCGCGGCTAAGCTTCCCCTGATTTCTATTCCAGTCAAAGTTAATCCGAGACCTCTCCCAGGATCAGTCAAATCGATACTAAGATTTCTATCCCAGTTGAAGTTCTCACAAGTTTTCTCTGGTTCAGTCAAACCGACACTAAGGTTTCTATTCTAGTTGAAGATGTTCTAAGACTTTCATCTGGGTCAGCCGAATCGCCGCTAAGATTCCCCTGATTTCTATGCCAGTCAAAGTTAATATGAGACCTCTCCCAGGATTAGTCAAATCGATACTAAGATTTCTCTCCCAGTTGAAGTTCTCACAAGTTTTCCCTGGTTCAATCAAATCGATACTAAGATTTCTATTCCAGTTCAAGCTTTGAAGCCCGGAAATTGATCGGATAATATCTTGATTTCTCCAAAATACTATGAAGCCTGGAATCGACCAGATAGTGGTATATCTTAAATTCAAGCTATGAAGCCCGAAAATCGACCGGATAACAACTTAATTTCCCCATCATACTGTGAAGCCTGGAAATCGACCGGATAACAGTACAAGATACTATGAAGCCTGGAATCAACCAGATAGTGGTATAAGACACCGTGAAGCCTGGCGCACGACCAGATAATGGTATAAAATGCTGTGAAGATTGGAGCACGACCAGATAGCGGCAAGAGACATTGTGAAACCTGGAGCACGACCAAATAAAAGTATAAGGTAATGCGGAGCTTGGAATTCGACCAAATAGTAGTTTACTCGGCCAATTACTATGAAGCCTGGAAACGACCAGATGTTAGTATGCCTTAAATTCAAGTTGAAACTCGGATGCGACCGGATAACCACTTAATTCCTTCTAACGCCTGGAACACGGCCAGATAATGGTTTTTGAGATTGCAAAGCCTGGAGCACGACCAGATAGCAAGTGTAATCTCATCTCCCCAGTAAGTCACTTTAAAACCTGGAGCATGACCAGATAGCATTCGGTCTTATTATCCTCAGCCAATCACTGTAAAGCCTGGAGCGCAACCAGATAGCAGTTCATTTTCATCTCCTCGACTAAGAGATGATTCCCCAGTAGAGTAACGGACAACTGAAGTTCCTAAAATTCCATTTCTCCCAAGAAAAAGACAAGAATTCCTCAACAGATTCCTCCTCAACGAAAGGAACGATAACTCTCATCAAAGGACTATCTCGGGAAATCAACATCCTCTAGATGGAATCTTTAAGCCCATCTTCGATGATTCTCCGATATATCTTCCAAAAGGCATCTTTAAGCCCATCTCCAGTGACCTTCCGACATCTCCTCCAAATGGCATCTATAAGCCCATTCCTGATACTACCTACACATCAAAGCACCATCTCAGACGAGTGCAATTTTCTAGGAACTCTAGTGTTCAATCATCTTCCCCCTTCAGATTACGAAAGGCAGACTAGCCAATCTACATCTTCAGGTCTAAGAAGATTGAAAAGGGGCAGCTGTTGTACCCCAAAATTTACCCTCTTTTCATTAACGCATATTATTGGTTTTATGGTTATGGAATAAAGGTATATTTATCAAGCTTCTTCAGGTTACAAGTGATGTTTATTTCGCCAATGGATGTTCTCAGAGTATTTTTCGTGCTGAAGATTGGTTCACCGTTTTGCAATGATTCAGGGTTCAAAGATTCACAAGTCCAACCCGGCGCGTCTTATTCAGGTGTTCTTTTGCCAAAATATCTCTGATAATGTATTCTCAAATTCAGGTTTGGCTCAAGAGTAAATTCTTTAAAGAAGGTCTCCGAATGTGTGAGTTTTCTCGAAGAAATGTGGTGAAAAAGTATGCTGAAAGTGCAGTTTTTACGCACTAAAAAATTCATAACTTGAATATCGTGGCTTGTTTTGAACCCGTTCCAGTGGCCAAAATTCTGTTTTGACGTCGTTTACGTTTTCATCTCTCACAGATGGAAGCCAATTTGGATCAGAAGGTTTTCAAAAATGCGAATTTATCAAGTATTTTCGTATAAAAAATTTGTGACAGAAGTTTATTTGCATCATGTTCAGAAAATCATAACTTGTTCGATTTTCATCGTATCGAGCTGGTTCCCGCGCCAAAATTCCATAAATTGAGTTGGCTAAGTTTTCACAGGAGGTATTGAGTTCGAACAGTATCCAAAAGGCCTTCGTTTTTTGCTCAAAGTGCTCGTGACATGCTGAAAATCCTGAATGTTGAATATTATTTCATCTGGGTCGAAACTTAGAAAATTCATAACTCATTCACCATTTATCTGATTGAGCCCATTTTTGGACAGGAGTTAGATCTCAATGTCAGATGCATTTTGTTTTCACATTTCAACTTCAAAATTTGCACTTAAACCCCTGCGATTTAGCCTGGAACATGACGGACTCAAGTGAATAAAAATATGCACTATTGTTTGTGGTTATTGGAGGCCCAATTGCACATTCAAAGCCCATTTTTCTCTCTAATTTCCATTATATAATTTCATTCTTTTCACACAAATAAAGGACGAGAAAAAAAACCTTTTCCACAACCCTATCAAAATATCAAATTCCTTCAAAAACGCTAAAAACCTTAAAATCCTTGTTACAAACCCCCATCACACTACAAACAAGTCATACTTATTACAAACCCTCATCTCACTACAAACAAGTCATCCTTGTTACAAACCCACATCTCACTACTTCTCCAGTAAGGGTAAGGCTGGTTTGACCTCCATGATCAAAAGGGTGTAGAAGCATTCATACATGCCATATCGGTTTTAACATTATAAAATTTCATATATTTGCTTTATTTGTATTTCATGATATAATAATTTATTTAATGTGTTCATGAGATTCAACACTGAAGATTTAGACAGGATCTCGTGCAGGGTTATTACAAAACGCTGAGGCCAAAACAGAATAACCGCCAATACATGGCGAGACAGACATCATGAGAAGGTTAAGAGCGTGGGTTCAACAATCACCCCTATTGGTTTTGGTTTTCTTCCTTTCTATTTATCCTTTTACCTATTTTCATTCTTTCTGTTTAAAACTTTTTTCATAAAACCTAACATTTTTCATAAACCTTTGATTTTTCATAATTTTTCATAATAAAATCGAATAATTAATTTTAGGTTTTTTTTTTTAAATTTAATTTTAGGTTTTACATTTATTTTTGGGTCAACACCCACCCCTGACATTTGCATTATTTTTATTTTTAACCCTATTTTTCATTGATATTTCTTCCTCTGTCTATTTTTTGGCAAACTTAATTCTTTCTTATTAATCATTACACAAACCTTTTTTTCAAAGTTAACTTTTTTTAAATTAAAATTAATTAGGTTTTATTTTTTTTTAATTAACCTTTTTTTTCTTCAAAATTAACCTTTTTTTATTAATTAAAATTAATTAGGTTTTTAGGTTTTTTTAATTAACTTTTTTTCAAAATTAACTTTTTTTTAATTCGAATTAATTAGGTTTTTAGATTTTTTAATTAACCTTTTTTTCTTTTCAAAATTAACATTTTTTATTAATTAAAATTAATTAGGTTTTTTAGGTTTATTTAATTAATTATCATAAATCATTTTTTCATAGAAAAATCACCAAAACATTTTCTTTTCTATTTTCATCTTATTTTTATTTTCCTAGATAAAGTGTATAGGGCGCGTTAAATTGTAATAGTGTAGCTTTATTTTTCCCGCTTTTTTGATTTATCATTATCATGTAATTGCTTCCGGGATGTAATAGTTTTATGATTTCTTTTCCGCCCTCTTCACTATTATGTAACTGCCCCAAAGCTCTGTAATAACTTAGGTTTACATTTCCGCCTTTATCTCCGGCTACTATATTTTATTCAATGCTTAGATTAATAGGATTTTATGGAAATATAAAAATGAACGATAGAAAACTCTAATTGCAAGATAAATATAACTGAAAAAACACACTGTTGCACACTTGCACCCCTAGGGTACTCCCCACTTGGTTGCCTTGGAAAACAATGGTCATGTCCCTCGAACGTAGGGATATCTTAGCAAAAGACCCTCAATCTAAAAGTCATCATAAAGATCATAGTCCCTTAACGTCCCTCGAGTTGCCTAGGAGAAATGATCTTGTCCCTCGATGTTGCCTACGAATATATGATAACAGTCCCTTCGAAATGCTAAGATATCCTTACATGTTGCCTTTAATGAGCATTACGTCCCTTTCAATAGTCCCTCAAACATCCAACGACTAGGGTTACCTACTCACTAATAGTAGGATAACACGGTCTAAAGGATAGGAGGAAAAGAACGCCTTTTTTCGAGTAGGTAGATAACTGTTAAGTACTTGCTCAAAACGACAAATCTTTTACACCATACACTTTCAAACAAACTTTTTAAACTAAAGTTTTCAAAACACTTTGTCACACTCTTGAGGACCGATACAAGGTTTATCACAAAGTTAAACAAAAACTTTTCAAAACACACACAAGCAATTGTCAAAATGAGCAAGTACCTAAGAGCCCATGGAAAACCATGAATAGAAAGGGTGCTAACACCTTCTTTTTCTATAATCTACCCCCCGTACTCAAAAACATCTCGAAAAAGGTTTTTTCTATTCTTTTTCCTTTTCCTGATTGGATAAAATAAAAGTCGGTGGCGACTCTTGCTTACCGTGATATTTGCGAACAAAAAATGAAAACCAATATTAACAGTCGGTTCTGCCACCGTATCACAGCCTCACTATACAGGCTTTCATCTCGAAGTAACCCTACGATCTAGGTTCCTTCTCATAGCCCTACTATCTAGTCTTTCATTTTGAAGTAACCTTACTATCCAGGTTCCTTCTCTTTTATCTCCAGACAACAGTTTACAACACTGTTAAAACCTGGACCCGACCAGATACGGTCAATTTCATATTCCCCAGTAGAGTAGTGGACAACCGAAGCTCTTAAACTCTCCCCAAGATAGAGACCAACATTCCTCAGTGTAGTCCTCCCTAACAACAGGAACAGGAATTCCCACGAAGGAATATCTCATAAAATCATGATTATTCTGGATGGCATCTTTAAGCCCATATCTGACGACTCTCCGTCGTCTTCTCCAAATGGCATTTGTAAGCCCATTCCCGATAATACCTATACAAATTAAGCATCATTTCATACGAGTGCAAATTTCTGGGCACTCTAGTGTTCAATCATCTTCCACCTTCAGATCACGAAAGGCAGACCAACCAATCTACATCCTCATGTTTAAGAAGATTGAACAAGGGCAACTGTTGTAACCCAAAATTTTCCCTCTCATTTCACTCAAAGGTATGCCTCTAGAGGTCCTCAATTGCTCAAGTTTGACTAAGGGTTACCAGACAAACTATCTCCTAAAGTAATGAATCTCCAATTAGGGTTTCCATTTTCATCAAGATGGGTGAGCTCCAAAGGCCTCAAATATTTTCCATGGTCCTAATATGTTCTTAAGATCATCCATGTCAAGTTTCATGCCTTGCACAAAAAGTTTGCTCAGTCAACTGCTCAAATGCCTAAAAATCAATTATACTAGGTCAAAAGTCAACTGTGACCCACATACAGTCAAACTTCAAGATTTTTGGTCAACATCAACATTTTGAAGTGATATCCATCATTTTATCAAGGTCTGACCATGATTCCTCAAGGAATTCTCCTAATCCATCAAAACTCAAAAGTTGTTAAATTAGGGTTTCTGCAGGAAAAGTCAACCAAACTTTGACCAGGCATAACTTTCTCATACTTTATCATAAATTTCTCATCAAAGGCTCATTTTGAAGAGAATCCAATTACCTACAACTCCTCTTCATCCATCAAGTTCAAGAAATGCACTCATGAAAAGATATAAATTTAGACATTATAAGTATTTTTCAAAAGTCAACAAAAACACCTTTTGGGTCAAAACTTCTTACATGAACATGGAAGATCCAATTGAGATGAAACCAAAAGGGTTGTTTAAAGGACATCCTAAGATTTCTAAAAAGTCCAAGAACACCCTCTTAGGATTAAAAATGAGAGAGATATGCATTGCTAAAGTTGACCAATTTTTGGAAATGTGCATGAAGTCAACATTGATCAAAATGACTTTTTTTTCCAAATGGACCCATCTTTTCATGCTTGAAACTTATTCTAACATAGCCCACGACCTTTGAGCTCATTCATACATTATTATTCTATTTATATTATTTATTTTAAGATTTTATCTATTAAAAATGCAAAATTAAATAAATAAATAAAAGGAATAATGTAAGATTTGATTTCAAATCTTCTTCTCATCAAATAATGGGCAAGATGTGTTGGCATATCAAGGCAAACTCGTGGAGAAAGAGCAAGATTTGATTTGGTCCAAATATGCAAAAATTATATTATTGAAAGAAATTATTTTCTCAATGAAAGCAAAGATTTCTTCCAATTTTGTTAACCTAATATGATTCACTATAGATGCATGGCTATTCAGAAGCACATGGACACGTATACGCAGCCCTAAGTACTCATACCAAAATTTCAAAAATAATTAAAAATCTTGAAATTCCAAAGTGTAACTCCTAGCCTCTTTCAATCCAACCTAAGCCTCCAATCCACGCCTAGAGATTCCCATGAGTCTATCCCTGTCCAGATCCAGGCTTGCAGCACCCTCAAATGCCCAAATCAAGAGTCACCGGATTGGTAAATTTCTCAAGCTTCAAACTTTTATTTCATGGCATGTATGCATATATTTGTGTTTAATATCATATTTGCAAGAGTTTTGAACCATTAGCATCAAACATGCACGCTAGAACAACAATATTCCATTGTTAGGGCATAAAGGTCTTCCTTCTTCGCGTCTGCATTTACAGCCAGTTTCAGACTAAAAGACTACCATCATCATGATCGCAGCCACTGAAATAGAGGGATAGGGTACCTTTGGCATCTTTATATCACGTATTTTGCAAGTTCGAGTTTGAATACCGCCTGTTGTACCATAAAATTTTCCCTCTCATTTCTCTAGGACTCTCTCACAAGATCTTCAACGATATCAAGTTTGCAGCACATATACATCATTTTAGGCTTGGAATTGGCACAAGGGCAAAATGGTCAATTGCATACCGGAAAGTCAAACTTTGACTTTTTGGTCAACATTACATTCCAAAGATCAAATTTCATCAAGACATTCAGGAATATCAAGCTTGATCATCAAGAAATCAAAAAAGTCAAAAGTCAACTTGAAAAGTCAAGATTTCCAAGACTTAGAAATTTTCTAAATGTTTTTATACATGATAATTTCATCACTTCATGCCATTGCTTTAAACAACTTCTCCTAAATATGCTTGGATCTCAAGTTATAAATTCATGAAGTCATGACATTTTCATTTAATACTTAGAGAAATTTTCAGCAGTTTTGGTCAAGATTTTATCCCAACTTCTTAGCATTTTTTCACATAGTTACAAGATCATTTTGTCAAAATGGCCAACATGAAAGTTGTAGAGGTTGTTTCAAGCTTTCCAAAACATCCAAGAGCATGAATGTATCATATTTGTTCTAGGATATTCAAGGGTCTGGAGTTGGGTATTCATTCTTGAATTCAAAGCCATTTTTGTTGAAGAACACATAATCCAATTAGTATGATTTACTGCATAATCCTATGTTGCAGGCCACCTTGCTTGCAAATCTCTACATAATTTAATGTGTACACAAGAGCTTGAGCTATTAACCAATTGTTTGAACCATTGTCCAAAAGATCTTTCCATTTATGGCATAAAGGCACCATTGCTACTCTTAAAAAGCAAGCCTTTTGGTACAAAGTTTATCTTAAGCCCATGCCTTGCTTGTTGCTGATTATACTCCACCATAAATCATGGGAAGTGGCTCCTTAATACCAACAACTTTGGTACTTCATCTTGGGACTATGGAGTACTTGACTTAGTTTGATCTTTGTAATCCAACCAAACCATAACATGCTGTCTTGCAAACCTAATCAGCTCATATGCACAAACCCCTTGCCTATAAATATAAGAAACATTTGCAAGAGAAAGAGGTTGGAAAAAGAGGTTGGGAAAAGGTTAGAAAAATATAGAGAAAATCCAGAAGTCTTGTTGTAAACTAGACATCAAAATACATAACTGTCTAAAAAAGCTTACACTCTTGAGTTTTGAAGTCCAAATATTTGAAACTCTCACACCTTGCAAGCTCTATCCAAATATCTAAGAACCTCACATACATCACCTAAAAATTGTTCAAACTCAAGAACAAGCTTCTACAAAACTTATGTTTTCTTTTCCAAGTTCAAGAACATTCAAGACAACAACTCAAACTCAGAGTATAAGATCCAGCTCCAAGGTAAGTTACTTGACTTTAGTTCTTCATTTCAAGCATCATTAGTAATTCATTTTTTTGAATACAAAGTGTAGTAACCATTGTCCTTGAAGCTAACATTTTGTTTATCTTCCATTATTTTCATTATGTGTTAAGAACTAACCCATGTATGCAACAAAACAATGTTGAAATAGAAAAAATGACAGTATGAGTCGACACATAGTTGTATGAGTCGATACGTACTGCTTTACAGGCCCAAAACAGAAGGAAAAACAACGTATGAGTCGTCATAAAGCACATATGAGTCGACACATGCAGTGTATGAGTCGATACATACCATTATGTATCAACTCATACTTAGTTGATTTGGCAATACAGGGGCAAGGAAAGTTATGTATCGATGCATGTGATCTTGTGTCGACACATAATAGTTCAAAATGCAATTTCCCCCCCCCCCCCCCCCTCTTTTACACTGTTTTTACATTTCCTTCATTGTTATTCGATATGGTTGTAATATTTAAGTTCCTAATTCATCCCCATTTGTAAATTGTAAGCTCATCCCATAAATAATGTAATAGTGTAGGACTTTACATTTCCGCAATTTATTGCTTTCAAATACAAATGCTAGTAATTAGGGTTTTGTATGGAAAGACTAAAACCAATCAATAGAAAACCCTAATCAAATACAAAAACAATGCATGTAAATCAATACACTTGCACATAAATACCCATAGGGTAAATCCACTTGGTTGCCTTACAAAAATGGACATATTATGCATGCGAGGTATCTTAGCAAAGACGAGCAAAATAAAAGATCATAGTCCCTCAATGACACTATCTATGTTGCCTTTCAAAATGATCTTAGTCCCTAAAGAAAATGCTAAGATATCTTACAACATTTATAATCATGGCTATACGACGACCCTTGCCTGTCCCGTTTACATCCAAAGATAGGATTACTAACCAAGTCAATGGTAAGATAACAATGTCAAAGGAAAGAGGAAATGAACATGAAAGACTTTTTTTGTAGGTAGAATGTTCCTAGTTACTTTCTCAATTTCAAAACAAAACACCCTTGCTATTTTCAAAACAAAAACACTAAACACTTTCAAATCATCTTCCAAACTCAAAATATTTTCAAAAGTCCAACACTTTATATACGTTCTTACGAACGAGAATTATTACAAAGTTTGCCTAAACGAATGCGCCTTTTCAAAATATTTTCAAAAAACCACACAAAGCACATTTTCAAACAAAAGCAAGTGATCTAACAAGTAACTAAGAGCCCATGGAAAACCATGGATCGAAAGGGTGCTAATACCTTCCCTTTTCATAATCTACCCCCTGAGCTCAAGAAACAATCGCAAAGGTCTTTCCTGTGCTTTTTCACCTTTCCTTTTGGATAAAAGAAAAGTCGGTGGCGACTCTTGCTAAACTGCAACATTTGCGATAAAATACAAAATAACCAAGTCAGTTCTCCCACCATACCACAGAACTGGCGACTCTGCTGGGGAAATTCTAAAAGTGGGGTTACCTTAGGGATAGATCATATTTACTTGCTTTCATTATTTGTCTTGTATGCTTTACATTATGGTTCTTTGTTTGGGTTTGAATCCTCTACCCGGATTTTGGATGCCTTATAGGTAAGTAGCAATACATTGTGGAAACTGTGCGGGGTATACTGACATGGTCTAGGCAATAGCTATGTTAGTGTGACATATTTGTGGGTACCGGTAGCCATTGAGTGGTTAAGGAGAATACGGGGCCGTTGAGTGATGTCATGAAGCACTAGTGAACTTTTAGAACCTATACTTGACCAACTTGGCCTTTAGGACGTAGTGAGATGACCGACTTTAGTGCAGTCCGAAGTTGGTAGATACTCAATACTACACTCATTGAGGTTTTGTTTTTGGGATATTTCGGTCGCCATTAAAGAGGCTTGCATTGAAACAATGCCCAAGGAAACAAATCAGTGATATTAAGCTCCTTAGAACCCGGTTACTATTGCTAGGACAGGTTTGAGCCAACTAAACTTCAAGAGGGTACTTACCTATGAGACTCCATCCAAGCCTAAACCTAAGGACTTGTTTTCTTTGTTTGTATATACTTACTTGTACATAACATCATAAACATCATAACATCATACTCATACTCACTAACCATTTCAAGGATTTTTTAGATTTATCTTTGTTCTGTTTTGTAGGACATGGATTATGTTCGTAGGAAAACCATTCAAGTCAATCTCGTAAGGATCCATCCTCAACTCAAAGAGCTAGCTTCAAGGATTCCTGAAAATTCTCCATTTACCGAAAGACATGGTCACCTATTAAACTTGGTTACCTCCAACACTGATGAAGACATGATGAAAGTTCTCTTCCAGTTCTTTGATCCTCTACACCATTGCTTCACTTTTCTCGATTATCAACTTGTGCCAACTTTGGAGGAATTCTACCAACTCTTGAGAATTCCCATTCTCAATCAACTACCCTTCAATGGTACGGAAAGAGATCCAAAACCAGAAGAGATTTCTCAAGCCCTACACTTGCAATCATCTGATATCACAACTAATTGGGAAACGAGGAGTGGTGTCAAAGGTTTCTTAGCCAAATTATTGTTTGAGAAAGCCCAAAATTGTTGGAATTCCTTGGACTTACAAGTTTTTGAGGAAATTGTGGCTCTCCTCATCTAAGGGATGGTTTTGTTTCCAAATCCTGACCAACTCATAGATGTGAACGCCGTCAAAATCTTCATGTATCGTAACCTGGTGCCTACTTTTCTAGGGGACATCCTACATTCCTTTCACACTCGCACTATGAGGAAAAGAGGTATCCTTATGTGTTGTACTCCTCTCTTGGCAAGATGGTTTATTTTGCATCTTCCCCAATCTGTATTGAAGAACGAGCAAGGTTCAAGATTGTCCCATAGGTTGATGACGCTCATACATTCAAATATTCATTGGTGTTCCCGATCTTTGGAGAATGTTACTATTGTCGACCGTTGTGGAGAATTCCCTAATGTCCCTTTACTTGGCATTAGAGGAGGTATCACTTACAACCCCTGCTTAGCCCTATGACAGTTTGGTTACGCCCAGAGGGATGGTCCCAATGAGATGCTTATCCAAGGATTGGTATTCAACTACGAGAATGACACTCAAGGTTACCGTCAGAGGTTTATCCGAGCCTGGAGGATGTCGAATAAGGTGGATAGCAAGACGTTAGGACACAAGAACTCCATTCCCCTCGAGCCTTACCTTAAATTGGTGCGAGCTCGTGCTCAGAAACTTGTGATGCCTTATCCTTCCATCTTACCAGTCATCATGGAGCTCGTGGTTGAAGGAGATGTTCCTTACATTATCCTCCATCTCGACATGCCTACCTCTCTCGAAGACTTACAAAAGGGTTGGATCCAGCTGAAGGAAGAACGAGATACTTTCGAGGATCAATTCTATGCTAGTGAAAAGAGGGTCTTAGATCTTACGAAGCAGCTACAAGAAGAGCAAAATGTGAACGCTTATCTCGCGCCAAAGAGGATGCGTTCGGTCTTTTTATCTTAGAAAGTTATTTTTGTAAGCCCAAGAGGCATGATGTAATCTTTCTTGTTTTGTCTAAATGAAAATTAACGTTTGTTCATCCTTTTGTCTATACAAATTTAAATTTCATTAATCCTTGAAATCATTTGCATGTACATATTCCATGCATCATAACATGACAGGTTTTCGCATAACAGGTTTCCTTATCTTTCTGCTGTTCATTTCAGCAAGATGGATCTAGAGAAAGCTGTGAAGGATCTCCAAACCCAGAATTCTCAGTTTCAGGAGACTCTACTAGCCCTTGCCAAGGGGCAGCAAGATATGATGGCTTTGCTGGCTGTTAAGAAGAAGCCAAAGAAGAAAGCTCTATTTAACATGGGTAGAAGGTTCAAGGAGACAGTCCGTCAAATCCCAGTAGGAGGAGATTCATCTGAAGAGGACGAGAACCAGATTGTTGAGGTCAAGAGTACTCAGGATGATTGTGCTAATGATCAAGTATCAGATGATGATTATTTTGACGAGCAGTATCCACCCGCCGATATCAAATACAAGCAGTTAGAAGACAGATTGAAAGCTGTTAAAATACAAGCCGTCCCCGGTTTAGATTTTGATGATTTGGGTTTGATCTCTGGGGTAGTCATTCCCCACAAATTCAAAATACCAATCTTTGCAAAGTACGATGGGGTTTCTTGACAAAAATCCATTTGAAATCTTATGTGCGCAAGATACAGCCGCACACTGCTGATAAGAAGCTCTGGGTTCACTTTTTCCAAGAGAGCTTGGCTGGAAAACAACTTGAATGGTTTTATCAGTTAGATGGTTCTCGTATCAATACTTGGGAGGATTTAGCTATTGCCTTCTACCATCAGTATCAGTACAACACTGACTTGGCACCAACGAGGGTTCAATTGCAAGATATGACCTTGGGGAAGAATGAAGGATTTCAGGAATATGCGCAAAAGTGGAGAGACCTTGATAGTAGGGTCCAACCTCCCTTGACTGATAGGGAGCAAATCGACATGTTCATGGGCACTTTATCTGGTCCTTTCTTTAATCTGTTGGTTGACTGATCTTCTTATGGTTTCACCGAATTGATCTTAACCGGCGAAAGAGTTGAAAGTGGCATTAAAAGTGGGAAGATCTTTGTGGCATCTACCTCCACCCCCAATCCTATCAAGAAAACTTTTGCTGCAAAGAAGGAAGTCAATGTTGTGTACGGGGAAAGGGCCCATACCAAGAAGAGCGATCACCTGTCTGCTAATGTTGTCTAAATCTCCAATGCAACTCCTACTCCAAGACCATCTGCAAATCATCAATGTTTTAAAACTCCAAGGAGACAATTTATGAGGTTAGGTATGTCATTGTCTCAAGCCCTTCAGCATTTGCTCAAGGCTAATTTGGTGACATTGCGCGATCCTCCTGCCAACCCTGACACCTCATCACCAAAGTATAATCCAAATTCTAAGTGTGCTTACCATTCAAACAACCTCGGGCACGAGACTGACCAGTGCTAGGCCTTGAAGAACGAGATCTAAGATTTAATTGAGAACAAGACTATTGAATTTGATCCTCCTCCAACACCGAATGTAATCACTGATCCAATGCCGAAGCATGACAAAGGTGTTAATGATGTCGAAGCTAAAATTTATGTCGCCTCTGTTGAAGAATTGACTACTCTGTTGAATGTAACAAGAACAATCTTTTGAAAGCTAGGATCTTCCCTGGCTGTGAAAAAGACTGTGTATGTTGTACAAGACAACTCAATGGACGTGAAGGGCTTAAGAAAGGCATACAATGCATGATGGATAGCCACGAAATCCTATTCTAGAAGACCCCTCTTGCCAAAAGTTTGACTAACAAATGTGAAGATCTCTCCATTATTACCATCTCAAACAAGCCTCTTAGGATCACCTCCAAACGTCCTCTTAGGATTTCAAATGAACCCACTGTTTCTCCTTTAATAATTACCAATCTCGGACCGATTCCCCACTCTTCAAACAAAGCCGTACCATGGAACTATGGTGCTGAGGTGTTCTATCATGGGATTAAACAAGATGCCTGGATTGAAGAAGAAAAAGATGACAATGTCGGTAACATAGTTGGCTCAAGCAAAGTAACTAGAACTGGGAGAATATTTTCACCCAATATCTCACCACCAGTTGTTACAAGGACGCCCATCTGCATTGCTGCTGCCAAACCCAGTACCGATAAAAGAGGGAAGGAGAAGGTTGTTGAGCCTGATGTGATTTAAGTACCCTCTAAGGACGTAGCTGATGAAGAACCCTCTGCCCGTGAGATGGACGAGATTTTAAAGATCATAAAAAGAAGCGACTTCAAGATTGTAGAAAAGTTGGGGCAAAACCCCTTCTAAGATTTCAATGTTGTCATTGCTTCTTTGTTCTGATGCCCATGCTCGGACGTTAATCAAGTTACTAAAAAAGGATCATGTCCCCCATGATACAACAACAGACCAATTTAAGAATTATGTGGCTAGCCTGACAGCTGATAATGGCCCCGGATTTTCAGATGCTGACTTAACGCATCTTGGGAAGAATCAAAATAAAGCTTTACATGTTTCTGTCGAGTGCAAGGGGACTACCTTAGCACATGTTCTAGTCGACACTGGTTCTTCTCTTAATGTATTACCCAAGGGTACGTTAGACCGTCTAGACTGTGAAGGTTTAGTCTTGAAGCCAAGCGATATCATTGTAAGGGCGATTGATGGATCAAAAAGGACTATTCATGGGGAGGTAGATCTTCCAATCAAAGTGGGCTCCCAAATCTTCAACTCCACCTTCTATATTATGGATATTCGTCCTGCCTATTATTTTCTGTTAGGTCGCCCGTGGATCCATAAAGCTAGGGCAGTAACCTCAACTCTCCATCAGAAACTCAAGTATCCAGTCAAGGGCAGAATAGTCACCGTTTGTGGAGAAGAAGAGTTTATGGTAAGCCACATTAACTCTTTCAAGTATGTAGAGATGGATGGATAGTTCATTGAAACCCCATGTCAATCCTTTGAAGTTATTCCACCGATGATTGCTGCTACCAAATGTTCTTCTGGTGAGTCTAAAGTTGTTAAGGGCACGCCAAAGATAGTTTCAGTCAAGGATGCCCGTGCGGCAATTGAAGAAGGGAACTATGATACTTGGGGGAAACTCCTCGATATCCCATTTAAAGAGGACAAGTTTGGTTTGGGATTCATCGTCAAAGCTCAGAAGGAAGTGAGACATACTCGTGCTGGAAAGCCACCTCTCCGCATTGGAAGCCATGAAGTCAATGCCGTGGGTGATTTTGAAGAAGGATCTGCATTTAAAGAGTGGGTGTATCCAACTACAACAGAGCTGAAGAATTGGCATACAAAGGACTTTGTGCCCGTCTCCTTCATTGAGGAGTAATCTACTTGTTATTTCTTTTCTTTCAATTCAAGAGCATGTTGTCTGTAATATTTTAACAATGACTTTTCAGCCATTTGCTTGGCCCGGGGAACTTTGGTCCATTTGTCAAGGGTTTTATTTATGTTCATCTAATCATATGATCATTCAGTACATTGGATTCTTTTGCATTCAAATATTTGTGTTCATTGTCTTTCCTTTCTTTCAAATACATTTTTCAAAAAAATAGCCATGTATCTTACATGCACACACACACACACACAATTGCAGGTCCACATCCACTCTGGATCATATTGCCAATAACTCTAATATTGCCGACTATGACTTTGAATGTCCTATCAACCGAGCCGAAGATGAAGGCGGGGAAGATTGTGACATACCGGGAGAACTAGCCAGACTTCTATTACAAGAGGAAAAAGTTATTCAACCGCACGAAGAGTCGGTTGAAGTTATCAACCTGGGTACTGAGTCAGATAAGAAGGAAATCAAGATCAACACTAATTTGGAAAGCAATGTCAAGAGCAGGTTGGTTCAGATGTTGCATGATTATATGGAAGTATTTGCTTGGTCTTATGAAGATATTCCTAGGTTGGATACGGACATCATAGTTCATCGTCTGCCGACAAAAGAAGACTGTCCGCCTGTCAAACAAAAGGTTCGTCGCATGAGGCCTGATATGTATGAAAAGATCAAAGCTAAAGTGATGAAACAATTTGATGCAGGATTCCTAGCTGTGACATCCTATCCCCAATGGGTTGCTAATGTGGTGCCAGTGCCAAAAAAAGACGGAAAGGTTCGCATGTGCGTAGACTATAGGGATCTAAATAGGGCAAGTCCCAAGGATGACTTCCCTCTACCACACATTGACGTCTTAGTTGATAACACTGCTCAACATAAAGTCTTCTCTTTCATGGATGGCTTCTCAGGCTATAATTAAATAAGGATGGCTCCTGAAGACATGGAGAAGACTACTTTCGTTATGCAATGGGGCACCTTCTGCTACAAGGTCATGCCGTTCCGATTGAAGAATGCAGGGGCAACATATTAAAGATCTATGGTAGCTTTGTTTCATGACATGATTCATCATGAAATAGATGTCTATGTGGATGATATGATTGCCAGATCACAAACCGAAGAAGAACATGTCGATCACCTGTACAAATTATTCGAGAGGCTGAAGGAGTACAAGATGAGGTTAAACCCTAACAAGTGCATGTTTGGAGTACGATCAAGAAAGCTTCTAGGTTTTATTGTCAGCAATAAAGGCATTGAAGTTGATCCTGCCATGGTAAAGGCCATCTAAGAAATGTTGGTCCCACATTCTGAAAAGGAAGTTAGAGGATTCCTGGGTCGTCTCAATTACATTTCCTGTTTCATATCTCACTTGACTGCTACTTGTGAGCTAATCTTCAAACTCTTGAAGAAATATCAGGTAGTCAGATGGAACGATGAATGCCAAGATGCCTTCGAAAAAATCAAAGAATACCTACAAGAACCTCTTATTCTCATGCCTCCAGTTGAAGGAAGACCCTTGATCATGTACTTGACAGTACTAGAGAACTCTATGGGGTGTGTTTTGGGCCAACATGACGAGTCTGGCCGAAAAGAGCATGTTATTTATTACCTGAGCAAAAAGTCTACCGAATGTGAGACCAGATATTCACTGCTTGAGAAGACTTTCTGCACTTTGGCATGGGCTTCTCGTCGACTAAGAGAGTATATGTTGACTCATACCACTCTGTTGATTTCTAAGATGGACCCAATCAAGTACATCTTCGAGAAACCTGCCCTTTTCGGACGAATATCCAGATGGAAAATGATCTTGACTGAGTATGACATTCAATACACGACTCAAAAGGCCATCAAAGGAAGTGTACTAGCAGATCATTTGGCCCATCAAGCTGTGGATGATTATCAGTCAATGAACTTCGACTTCCCTGATAAGAACATCATGCTGGTAACTGAGTGTGCGAAACCTGGACAATATGACGGACCTGAACAAGGATCCCGATGGACTATGGTATTCGATGGGGATTCCAACGCTTTAGGTAACAGAATTGGTGTTGTGATCATGTCTCCTGAAGGTTGCCACACTCCTTTCACTGCCATACTATGCTTCTATTTCATAAACAATATGGCCGAGTACGAAGCGTACATCTTGGGTCTGAAAGCTGCCATTGATTTGAGGATCAAGCATTTGGATGTGTTCGGGGATTCCGCCCTAGTGATCAGCCAAGTAAAAGGAGATTGGGACAATAAACACCCTAATCGTATCCCTTACAAGGAACTTGTGCTATCCTTGATTCCCTACTTAGAAGAGATCACTTTTGAGCACTTCCCTAGGGAGGAAAACCAGTTGGCTGACGCTTTGGCAACCATGTCTTCAATGTTCAAGGTCAGATGGGACAACGAAGCCCCTATGATTACAATTGAAAGATTAGACGAACCTGTACATTGTTGTGAGCTTGACACTGATGCAGAAAAGCCATGGTACCATGAAGTGATGAGATACGTTGAAGCACAAGAGTATCCCGAGGGAGCATCCATCAATGACAGAAAGTTCTTACGAAGATTTGCAGCCAAATTCTTCCTAAGTAACGGGATATTGTACAAGCGCAACCATGATTCAACTCTACACCGATGTGTAGACAATAAGGAGGTAGAGGAAATTATGGAAGACATGCACGACGGTCTCTTCGGTACTTACTCAAATGGACATACGATGGCTAAGAAAATCTTAAGAGCCGGTTACTATTGGTCAACAATAGAGACCGATTGCCATCAACATTCAAGAACTTGTCACAAATGCCAAATCTAGGCTGACAAGGTCCACGTGCCTCCTATCCATTTGAACGTCATGACTGCTCCGTGGCCATTTGCAATGTGGGGTGTTGATATGATTGGAGAGATCAAGCCCACCGTTTCCAACGAACATCGCTTCATTCTTGTTGCTATCGAATATTTTACCAAATGGGTCGAAGACGCCTCGTTTGCCTTAGTCACCAAGAATGTGGTAGCCAGATTCATCAGACACAACCTCATCCGCCGTTATGGTATCCCCGAAAGGATCATCACCGACAATGTGACTAACCTCCACAATGCTATGATCACTGAGCTTCGCACTCAGTTTAAGATCAAGCATCATAATTCTTCTCCATATAGACTGAAAATGAATGGCGCAGTCGAAGCCGCCAACAAAAATATCAAGAAGATTGTTCAGAAAATGGTAATAACCTATAAGGATTGGCATGAGATGTTACCGTTTTCTCTACATGGCTACCATAGTTCATCTAGAACATTAAATAGGGAAACTCCTTTTTCTCTAGTCTATGGCATGGAAGCTGTTTTGCCAGTAGAAGTTCAGATTCCCTCGCTGAGGATTATGAAGGAGGCAGGCCTAGGTGAAGACGAGTGGATTCAAACGAGATTGGATCATCTGAAATTGATTGACGAAAAACAATTGGCTGCTATTTGTCATGGTCAGACGTACCAAAAACGAATGATCAAGGCTTTCAACAAAAAGATCAAGTCTCGGGTATATCAAGTTGGTGACTTGGTGATAAAACACATCATTTTCTCACAAGGAGACCCCAGAGGCAAATGGACTCCCACCTATGAAGGGCCATTTGTTGTCAAGAGAGTTTTCTCTAGAGGTGCCATGATGCTGACTACCATGGATGGTGAAGATTTCCTACATCTTATAAACGTGGACATAGTTAAAAAATACTACGCATAAGAGACTCGCTAGGTTGACACACCTAGGAAAAATAAGGGCATCCCGACAAACCAAAAGGTTTGGGAAAAAATTAGGGATATATGCAAAAGATTTTACACCCGGCAAGTTGAAAACCCGAAAGAGCGGTCCAGGAAAAAATTAAGGATTAAAAGCGTATGACTATGTCCCGTGGAATCACCCCAGTCAATTTTATCACCAAGGTCCAAGTTCAAACGGTCCAAGATCAATCTAATCAACTTCTATCAACGACAAGGGACATTCGAAGACATCGGGGCAATAGTATAGTTGGCAGGCAATGAGATCATTTCACATGGCTATTTGTTTTTGTTTCCAATTTTGTTTTCCTTCTGACGATTTCTTCTTACTAGGATCTCCGTCTCTCTGTACAAAAACGCCTATTCATGGGTAAAATATCAATACAGATATACTTTGAAGTGCAAAATATTTGTCTTTGTTTTGAATGCAAATTTGTCCAATGACTAAAATTGAATGAACATATGCATATGAACATAATTAAAGCTGTTTGGCACATATTACCTAAGCAGTAACAATCATCTCTTTAATGTATATGGAATGTCCCCACATAGTTATTCCATTAGCATTATCCCACAAGGACGGCTACAATAAACCTTTCCCCAACAGAGTTGCCTACAAAGTCTCTTTGCATAGTTTGATCTCCAACCAGAGTCTCAATCTCTTGGCAGCTCTCTCCCCAGCTAAAGTCGAACTTTAAAAGTTGAAGCCTCGTAGATCTCTTCCTAAAAGAAACTCACCCCAATAGGGTTTATTTCCCCAACAGGTTTTATTTCCCCAACAACAATCGAGGAACCACAAATTCCCCAGCCAAGTACATCCTCCCCAACTGAGTTTGTATTCCCCTGGCATAACCTATCTTCCCCAGTTGAGCCTGTTATCCCCAACTGAGCCTGTTATCCCCAGCTGAGTGTAACCTCCCCAGTTGAGTGTATCCTCCCCAGTCGAGTGTATCCTCCCCAGTTGAGTGTATCCTCCCCAAGCTGAGTCTTCCCTCCCTGCTGAGTCTATACTCTCCAGTTTTAATTTAGATTATTGAAAATCATAGGGCCACAACCTTTGATCCCCAGTGAAGCCATCAACAAAACCTTTACTATTTCCAAAAAGATACTATGAAGCCTGGACCCGACTAGATATTAGCACAATTTTCAAGTTATTACTGAAGCCTGGATCCGACCAGATAATAGTTTGACTTCTTCAATTGCTGAAGCCCAGGCCCGACCAGATAGCAATTTAATTCCTACAAAATCATTAGCAAAACTCCTCTTCTCCAGTAGAGTTTGCCACTATCTCTAGTAAATTACTGAAACTTGGACCTAACCAGATAACAGTTTGAGTGTCTGAAACCTGGACCCGACCGGATAACAGTTGATCTCAATTTCAACTTACTAAAAGCCTGGACCCGACCAGATATTAGTTTAACTCTTCAAAATGTAGAAGAACCGGGACTCAACCCGACCAAGGTTTAACTTCTTTTCCCCAGTAGAGTTTGCCTCTGCCCTAACAAGTTACTGTGAAACTTGGATCCGACCAGATATTTGTTTTCAATTTCATCTTTGCAAGCAAGTTGTTGTGGAGCCTAGATCCGACAAGATAGAAATTACCCTCATAGATTCATTGTGAAACCTGGAAACCAACAAAATAACAACTAAATCCCCGAACAATTTATTGTGAAACCTAGACCTGACCAAATAGCAATTGACCTCATCAACCTCAGAAACTTGCAAAGCCTGGACCCGACCAGATGACAATATTTCAAACAGTTTATTATGAAGCCTAGACTCAACCAGATAATAGTACAACTTTCCAAAAACCATGAAACCTGGACCCGACCAGATAGTAGTTACCACTTCAAGTTACTGCGAAGCCTGGATCCAACCAGATAAAAGTTAACTTCCGTATCCCCAGCAAGTTGTTGTGAAACCTGGATCTGACCAGATAACTATTCAATTTCAAGAAATTTTCTACAAAGCCTGGAATCCAACCAGATAACAGTTAATTCGTCTCTTCCCCCAGTAAGTTACCGTGAAGCCTGGATCCGACCAGATAGAAGTTGACTACTTCATCCTCCGCAAATTGTGAAGCCTAGATCCGATCAGATAACAACTGACATTCAAGAGATACTCCCCAGCGAAAGCATCCTTTCAATAAAGTTTGAAGATATGTGTATTCTTCATCCCCAATGAAAATCAGGGATTCAACCCCCCAGAGTTTCTACAACAGCAGTCAGAGATTTATTTTCCCAGACAAAAACACACATCTCACGTTCATACATCATAGCATATACATACAAAATACATTTAGCATAATACCACATCTGGTGAACATCATGCATGCATATGCATTTTGCTAACTCTTTTTTCTCACAGGTAAAACATCAAGTTTTAGTATAAATCAACAAGAGATTTATGCTGATACTTCTTCCAGTGTTTACCAACATTCCTCCAAATGGCATCTATAAGCCCATTCACCATCCATCTTCAAGTGCAAATTTCTGGGCACTCTAGTGTTCAATCATCTTTCACCTTCAAGTCGCGAATGGCGGATCCGCCAATCTAACTATTCAGGTTTAAGAAGATTGAACAGGGGCAGATGTTGTACCCCAAAATTTTCCCTCTCATTTCCCAAGGATTATCTCACAAGATCTTCTACAATGTCAAGTTTGCAGCACTGATACATCAATTTAGGCTTGGAATTGGCACAAGGGCAAAATGGTCAATTGCATACCGGAAAGTCAAACTTTGACTTTTTATTCAACATTACATTCCAAAGATCAAAATTCATCAAGACATTCAGGAATATCAAGCTTGATCATCAAGAAATCAAGAAAGTCAAAAGTCAACTTGAAAAGTCAAGATTTCCAAGACTTAGAAATTTTCTAAGTGTTTTTATACATGATAATTTCATCACTTCATGCCATTCTTTTATCATGATGCAAGATGATTCAAAAGAAACTTTCAACATGAAAGTTGTAGATCTCCATGATATCTACAACATTGCTTTACACAACTTCTCCTAAATATGCTTGGAGCTCAAGTTATAAATTCATGAAGTCGTGACATTTTCATTTAATACTTAGAGAAATTTTCAGCAGTTTTGGTCAAGATTGTATCCCAACTTCTTGGCATTTTTTCACATAGTTACAAGATGATTTTGTCAAAATGGCCAACATGAAAGTTGTAGAGGTTGTTTCAAGCTTTCCCAAACATCCAAGAGCATGAATTTATGATATTTGTGCTAGGAGATTCAAGGGCCCGAAGTTGGCATTCATTCTTGAATTCAAAGCCATTTTTGTTGAAGAACACATAATCCAATTAGTATGATTTACTGCATAATCCTATGTTGCAGGCCACCTTGCTTGCAAATCTCTACATAATTTAATGTGTACACAAGAGCTTGAGCTATTAACCAATTGTTTGAACCATTGTCCAAAAGATCTTTCCATTTATGGCATAAAGGCACCATTGCTACTCTTGAAAAGCAAGCCTTTTGGTACAAAGTTTTTCTTAATCCTATGCCTTGCTTGTTGTTGATTATACTCCACCATAAATCATTGGAAGTAGCTTCTTAATACCAGCAACTTTGGTACTTCATCTTGGGACTATGGAGTACTTGATTTAGTTTGATCTTTGTAATCCAACCAAACCATAACATGCTGTCTTGCAAACCTAATCAGCTCATATGCACAAACCCCTTGCCTATAAATAGAAGAAGCATTTGCAAGAGAAAAAGGTTGGAAAAAGAGGCTGGGAAAAGGTTAGAAAAATAGAGAGAAAATCCAGAAGTCTTGTTGTAAACTAGCCATCAAAAGCCATAACTGTCCAAAAAAGCTTACACTCTTGAGTTTTGAAGTTCAAATATTTGAAACTCTCACACCTTGCAAGCTCTGTTCAAACATCTAAGCACCTCAAATACATCACTTAGAAATTGTTCAAACTCCAGAACAAGCTTCTACAACACTTCTGTTTTCTTTTCCAAGTTCAAGAACAGTCAAGACAACAACTCAAACTCAGAGTATAAGATCCAGCTCCAAGGTAAGTTTCTTGACTTTAGTTCTTCATTTCAAGCATCATTAGTAATTCATTTTTTTTGAAGACAAAGTGTAGTAACCATTGTCCTTGAAGCTAACCTTTTGCTTATCTTCCATTCTTTTCATTATGTGTTGAGAACTAACCCATGTATGCAACAAAACAATGTTGAAATAGAAAAAATGACAGTATGAGTCGACACATAGCTGTATGAGTCGATACGTACTGCTTTACAGGCCCAAAACAGAAGGAAAAACAGCGTATGAGTCGACACAAAGCACGTATGAGTCGACACATGCAATGTATGAGTCGACACATACCATTATGTATTGAATCATACTGAGTTGATTTGGAAATATAGGGGCAAGGAAAGTTATGTATCGATGCATGCGAGTTTGTGTTGACACATAATAGTTCAAAATGCAATCTTTCCTCCCTTTTACATTGTTTTTACATTTCCTTCATTATTATTCGATATGGTTGTAATATTTAAGTTCCTACTTCATCCCCATTTGTAAATTGTACCCTCATCCCCTAAATAATATAATAATGTAGGACTTTACATTTCCGCAATTTATCGCTTTCAAATGCAAATGCTAGTAATTAGGGTTTTGTATGGAAAGACTAAAACCAATCAATAAAAAACCCTAATAAAAGACAAAAAAAAATGCAAGTAAATCAATACACTTGCACACAAACACCCCTAGGGTAAACCCACTTGGTTGCCTTACAAAAATGGCCATATTCCGCATGTGAGGTATCTTAGCAAAGACGAGAAAAATACAAGATCATAGTCCCTTGATGACGCTATCTATGTTGCCTTTCAAAATGATCTTAGTACCTAAAGAAAATGCTAAGATATCTTACAATATTGCTAATCATGGCTATACGATGACCCTTGCCCGTACCGTTTACATCCAAAGATAGGGTTACTTACCAAGTCAATGGTAAGATAACAATGTCAAAGGAAAGAGGAAATGAACATGAAAGACTTTTGAGTAGGTAGAATGTTCCTAGTTACTTGCTCAATTTCAAAACAAAACATCCTTGATATTTTCAAAACAAAAACACCAAACACTTTGAAAACATCTTCCAAACTCAAAATATTTTCAAAAGTCCAACACTTTGTGTACGTTCTTCGAATGAGAACTATTACAAAGTTTGCCTAAACGAAGGCGCCTTTTCAAAATATTTTCATAAAACCACACAAAGCACATTTTCAAACAAAAGCAAGTGATCTAGCAAGTAACTAAGATCCCATGGAAAACCATGGATGGAAAGGGTGCTAATACCTTCCCTTTTCATAATCTACCCTCCGAACTCAAGAAACAATCTCAAAGGTATTTTATGTGATTTTTCACCTTTCCTTTTGGATAAAAGAAGAGTTGGTGGCGAGTCTTGCTAAACTGCAACATTTGCGATAAAATGCAAAACAACCAAGTCAATTCTCCCACCGTACCACACCGCCGGAGAAGACGACTGGCCTCTGGCGCCGATAAGAGCAAGACCGATTGACTCACTGTGTGGCAAAAAGACAATGTTTCATTGGATGGCCTCAACTGGTTCTCGCTCTCTCTCTCTCTCTGTGTTTGATTGGCTCGTTTGAATTACAAGGGCCCCTCTTGCTGGCGCGTGTTTGACAACTCAGCATTTGCTTTGTTTTCACATTATATAATTTTGTTTTATTTATATATATGAATGAATAATCAGCGCAGATGGCAAGGACATGGATGTGTTAAACCAAAGACCTAGGTTCGATCCCAGGCGTGTACATTTTGCTATTTTCCTAACGTTCTATGCAGGATCCAGTGCGCTTCATATTCAGATGTCAACCATGCGTCTCCAAATATAGCCATTGGATCTTAGTGGGTCCAGATCTGGCGCTCCTGGGGCGCTTCCCCAGGATGAACATCCCAGACGTGGCAACATTGGATCAGGCAGGCATTGGGCTTGTATGATCTGGGCTTTACGAAATTCAGCGTTGCACCCCCCCCCCCAGATTACTCAACAACATCAGGCCCATTCATTCTTTATTCTTATTGTTTTTTTTAATTTATTTATTTTTTCTTTATTTTTAAAAGATAATTTTTTTAACTAAACAAAAAAATCAATAAAAATCATAAAATGTTAGAATTAGGTTTTTCCACTAAATTTAATTTTGTTAATTAAGTAGAGTAATTTAATTTAGGGAAATTTAATTTCCTTTTCATAATTTATATCAATTAAAATATTAGGGTTAATTCATAAATATTTTCTTAAATAAAAATACAAAAAATATTTTCTTTCACTAATTAGGTTTCCTTAGAATTCAAGCCCTAATTCTCTGTACTTAATTTTGTCGCACGTATCCTTTTTCCATTATTTTATTAATTATTGTATCTGTTCCAAGGTTGTAATAGATTTTAATTAGGTTTATTTTACTGCCGTTCATTTACTATTTACCCCCCATTTTTTGTTATGTAACCCTTCCTCGAAGCCTTATAATAGCTAGGTTTTTATTCTCGCACTTTACTTTCCGCTATTATTAACTGCTTAGACTAATAGGATTGTATACAAAAGATAAATGGTAAAAACAGTAGATCACCCTAAATGTGAAAAGATAAATGAGTTGAAATCAAACACTTGCACATGCTCACTCCTAGGGTTACCCCCGCTTCGGTTGCCTTCGGTAAACGGTCAAGAAGTATAAGGAATTTTAGTGGTCGCCCTCTAGTCCCAAAAGATAAAAAATGACCCATTCGAATGTTGCCTCGAAAAGATCTTTAAGACTCTAGGGTAATTACTAAGGTTTCCTAACCATTGCTTCAGCGACCCTAATTGTCCCTTTGAATGTCCCTTTAACTCCAACGATGAGGCTACCTACTCCTTAATAGTAGGATATCACTATCTAAAGGAAACGAGAAAACGAACAATCTTTTTCGAGTAGGTAGAAACTCTTAAGTACTTGCTCAAAACAATAAAAACTCTTTCACACAAACACTTTCAAAACAGTTTTCAAAAAACAACTTCATCACACTCTTGAGGACAAATACAAGGGTTACCACGAAGTTAAAAACTTTTCAAAACACACACAAGCAATTTCAAAAAAGGGCAAGTACCTAAGAGCCCAAGGAAAACCATGAATAGAAAGGGTGCTAACACCTTCCCTCTCTATAATCTACCCCCCGTTATCAAAAACATCTCGAAAAATGTTTTTTTTTGTTCTTTTTTCCTTTTCCTTTTTTGGATTAAATAAAATTCGATGGTGACTCTTGCTTACTGCATATTTGCGAATACAAAACGTGAACCAGCAAAAACAGTCAGTTCTGCCACCGTATAACACCATCCCCAAAAAAGAAGATGTAATAGCGTAGAACTTTAAAATTCTGTAATTTATCGCTTTCAATATTATTGCTAGTAATTAGGGTGTGTATGGTAAGACTTAAAATCAATAAGTAGACAACCCTAATTCAAGACAAAAATGCATGAAATTAATACACTCGCACACGCACACATCTAGGGTAATCCACACTTCTTGCCTTGAGAAAAATAGTCATGTCCCTCGAACATGGGATATTTTAGCAATGACCCTCGAATACAAGATCGTAGTCCCTCGATGACCCTTTGAATTTTCCTTGGGTAAAACGATCTTAGACTCTTACAACAAATTGCTAAGGTATCCTACAATGCTGCCTTCTATGACTATACGAAGACCCACGTCTATCCCTTCACATCCAATGATATGGCTTCTTATCAATCAATAGTAATATAGTAATATCTAAAGGAGGAGGAAAAGAACTAAGACTTTTTGAGTAGGTTGAACACTCGTAGTAGCTTGCTCACAACCATTTTCAAAACAACATCATTTCAAACACACCAACACTTTCAAATAAAATATTTTCAAAAGTTAACACTTTGTATGCATTCTTATAGAGACGGGAATCATTACAAAGTTCACCTAAATGAAGGCACTTTTCAAAAATTCTTCCAAAACCAAATCACAAACACATTTCAAACAAAACATTTTCAAAGTGAGCTAGCAACTAAGAGCCCGTAAATAACTACGGATGAAAAGGGTACTAACACCTTCCCTTTTCGTAACCTACTCCCCGAACTCAAGAAAATTCTCAAAATGTCTTTCGTGTTCTTTTCACCCTTTCCTTTATTGGATAAAAGAAAAGTCGGTGGCGACTCTTGCTATCCACAATAATTGCGATAAAACACAAAACATCCAAGTCAGTTCTCCCACCGTATTACAGAACTGGTGATTCTGCTGGGGATGAAGCTTAAAAGTGGGGTTACCTTAGATACTAGATCACCTTTAAATGCTTTCATTGTTTGATTTGTTTGCTTTATATTTTGGGTCCTTGTTTGGGTTTTGTATTGATCCTCTACCCGGATCTGGGAACATCATTAGGTAAGTAGTAATAGATTATGGAAACTGTACGGCATAGACCGATATGGTTGAAGCAATGGCTATGTTAGTGTGACACATTTGTTGGTACCGATATCCCTTGTGTTGAATCGATGAGAATACGGGGCCGCTGAGCGGTGTCATGAAGCACTAACTGACCGTAAAACCTTTAATTGAACAACTTGGCCATTAGGAAGTAGTGAGATAGCCGACTTTGGTGCAAAGCTGAAGATTGGTTGATACTCGATACTACGCTCATTGAGATCAGACTTTTGGGATATTTCGGCCGCAAGAAAAGATTGATTATGCTGAGGCAATTCCGGATGAAGAAAGATCAATGATATTGAGATTTCGTAGAACCCGATCACTTTATAGGACAGGTTGAACCAACTAAACTTCAAGAGGGTACTTACCTATGAACCTCATGCAAGCCTAAACCTAAAGGACTTGATTGTTTTGCTTGTATATGTTTAAATTGCACAAAACATCATGACATCATAACCATGGCATTTGCACTAACCATTTCAAGGATTTAGGAATTATCTTTGTTCTGTTTTGTAGGTCATGACTTTCACTCGTAGGAATACCATCAGAGTCAACTTCATGAAATTTTATCCTCAACTTCAAGAGTTTGCATCAAGAGTTCCTGGAGATTCTCCCTTCACCAAGAAATATGGTCGACTTCTCAACTTGGCCACCTCAAACTTCCAAGAAGAAATGATGTGTGTGCTTTTCCAATTCTTTGATCCTATACATCATTGTTTCACCTTTCCCGACTACCAATTGGTGCCTACATTAGAAGAATTCTATCAATTGTTATAAGTGCTTGTGCTTGATCAAATACCATTCACTGGCTTAGAGGAGACCCCAAAGCCTGAAGTTATTGCCAAAGCCTTGCATTTTAAGAGATCTGACATTGTGACAAATTAAGAAACAAGAAGTGGAGTTAAAGGTTTCTTAGCAAAATTTTTGTTGGAGAAGGCTCGTTTGTTCTGGGAAGATATGGATTTTCAAGCTTTTGAGGATGTCTTGGACCTCCTAATCTATGGTTTAGTTCTATTTCCCAATTCGGACCAACTCATAGATGTGAATGTCGTCAAGGTTTTTCTCTCTCGTAATCCCGTACCTACCTTGATTGGAGACATTCTACATTGTTTCCACACTCACACCATGAAGAAAAGGGGTACTCTTTTGTGTTGCATTCCATTAATGTCTAGGTGGTTTATTTCGCACCTACCTCGATCAACATTGAAGAATGAGTAAGGCTTGACATGGTATCAAAAGATAATGTCACTCTCGCACTCGGATATCCATTGGTGTTCTCGATCTTTGGAGGATATTACCATAATTGACCGTTATGGAGAATTCCCTAATGTCCCACTATTAGGAATTAGGGGAGGTATCACCTATAACCCTTCTCTTGCATTACGACAGTTTGGATATGCATGAAGAGATGGTCCCCATGATGCGCTCATCCAAGGTTTGGTATTCGATTACGAGGGCGACAACCAAGGCTATCGTCAAAGGTTCATACGAGCTTGGAGAATGGTAAACAAAGTGGACAGTGAGACATTGGGGCATAAAAATTACATCCCCCTTGAGCCTTACCTTAATTGGGTATAAACTCATGCTCAAAGTCTCATGATGCCTTACCCCATCATCCTACCTGTGATTATGGAGCCCGTTGCTGAGGGAGACACCCCTTACACTCTTCTTCATCCTAACATGCCAACTATTCTCTAGGAATCTCAAATATTATGAATTCAACTTAAAGGATAGAGAGACACCTTTGAAACCTAGTTCTACCCAAGCGATAAGAGGGTTTTGGAGCTTACGAAACTGCTTCGTGAAGAGCGAAATTTGAACGCCTACATTGCACCAAAGAGGATGCGCTCATGGGAAGCTTAATTCTTTTTTGTTTTAGGAGTTGATTTTGCATTATTTTTTCTTCCTCCATTGTAAGCATGTGAGGCATTTGTAATTCCTATCTTTATTAATGAAGTTCATGTTTGTTATTTTCTCTTTGTTTAGCAAAATTAAATTTCCTTAAATCATTGAAAACATTTGCATTCGCATTACATGCATCATGACATAAGTAGGTTTTCGACACAGGTTGCCTCATCTTTCTACTGTTTATTTCAATAAGATGGATCTCGAGAAGACTTTGCAGACACAAAATTCTCAATTTCAAGAAACCTTGCTCAATTTGGCCAAAGGGCAACAAGAACTGATGTCACTTCTGGTTGCCAAGAAAAAGACTAAGAAGAAGGCCCTGATCAACATGGGGGAAAGGTTTAAGGGCCCCGTCCGACATGTTCAAGTGGAAGAAGACTCCTCCGAGGAGGATGAGAATCAGAATGAAGATGTAAGAAGCACTTGTGCTGGGGTTGCAAACAAACAACCTTCTGAGGATGAAGATTACTTTGATGAACAATATCCACTGGCTGAAGACAAGTATAAGCAACTGGAAGATAGGTTGAAAGCTATGGAAATTCAAGCCGTACCTGGTTTGGATTTTGGTGATTTGGGATTAGTACATGGGGTTGTTATCCCCCGCAAATTCAAATTTCCAATCTTTGTTAAGTACGATGATGTTTCGTGCCCAAAGCTTCATTTGAAGTCCTACATTCGCAAAATACAATCGTATACCACTGACAAGAAGCTATGGGTACACTTCTTTCAAGAGAGTCTGTTTGGGACTCAGTTAGAATGGTTTTACCAGTTGGAGGGTTCCAACATTCATACTTGGGAAGATCTGAACACTATTTTCTACCGTCAATATCAGTACAGTGCTGATTTGGCACCGACTAGGGTTTAGTTACAAGGAATGAGAATGGGTTCCAATGAAGGTTTTAAAGAGTATTCGCAAAAATGGAGAGACCTTGTTGGTAGAGTACAACCACCACTGGCGAATATGTTCATGGGAACATTAACTGGCCCATTTTTCAACTTGTTAATTGGGATCTCTTCGTCCGGTTTCACTGAGTTAATTATAACTGGTGAAAGGGTCGAGAGTGGTATCAAGAGTGTAAAAATTCCCATGGCATCTGCTTCTACATCAAACACTATAAAGAAGCCCTTTACTGGAAAGAAAGAATCCAATGATGTATATGGGTCAAGGGACCATACCAAGAAGGATCACCGTCCATCTGTTAATGTTGTTTTGATCTCCAACCCTCAATCTACTCAAAGACAACCACAACAAGCCAACCATCAAAGGTATGAGGTTCCAAGAAGACAGTTCATGAGGATTAACATGTCACTGTCCCAAGCCTTGCAACATATGTTGAAGGCAACCTTGGTAACATTGCGTGATCCACCATCAAATCCCAACATTTTATCTCCGAAATACAATCCTAAATCCAAATGCGCCTATCACTCCAATAGCCCCGGGCATGATACTGGTCAATGTTGGGCTCTAAAAAACAAGATTCAAGATCTTATCAACAATAAAACTATTGAGTTTGATCCACCTATAACTCTGAATGTTATAACTGCACCAATGATAAATCATGGCAAAGGTGTCAATGGAATTGAAGACATTGCTTTTGTTTCCTCTGTTAAAGATTTGACTACTCCACTGACCATTGTTAAAGAGAACCTGTTGAGAGCTAGGGTTTTCCCTGGCTATTTGAAAGACTGTAATTGTTGTACCGAACAAGTTAATAGATGTAAATGGCTTAAAGAAGGTGTTCAACGCCTGATAAATAGTCATGAGATCCTGTTTCAAAGAACTCCATCCATCAAAAGTTTGACCAATAAAGCTGAAGACATTTCCATCATAAAAATTTCCAATAAGCCTCTTAGGATCTCTTCAAAGGGTCCTATTAGGATTCCCAATGAACCAACAATTTCTCCCTTGATAATTACTGCTCCTGGGCCGATTCCTTACTCCTCTAACAAAGCAGTCCCTTGGAATTACGATGCTGAAGTTTACTATCAGGGAATTAATCAAGACTCTTGGATCAATGAAAACAAAGTTGATGATGTTACCAATATTGTTGGTTCTAGCAAGGTGACAAGAACAGGGAGGATTTTCTCTCCTAACATTTCACCTCTAACTACTACAACGACACATGTCCGCATTACCATTGATAAGCCTAGTACTGACACTAGGGGTAAAGAGAAAGTAATTGAGCCGGCTGGGATAGAGGCGCCTGCCAAAGACATTGCTGCTGAGGAACCTTCCACCCAAGAAATGGAGGAAATCTTGAAGTTTATAAAAAAGAGTGATTTCAAGATAGTAGAGAAACTGGAGAAAACCCCCTCCAAGATCTCTATGTTATCTTTGTTGCTTTGTTCCGATGCTCATGCCCAAGCTTTAATCATATTTTTGAAGAAAGTGCATGTTCCTCAAGAGACCACAATCGATCAATTTGAAAACTGTGTGACGAGTCTGACTGCCGACAATGGATTGGGGTTCATTGATGATGACTTGAAACCAGTTGGAAATAATCATAACAAGTCTTTTCATGTCTCTACTAAATGAAAAGGAACTACTCTAGCCCATGTCTTGGTGGATACAGGGTCCTCTCTAAATGTCTTACCCAAAGGTGACTTAGATCGGTTGGATTGTGACAGTTTGGTGTTATAGCTGAGTGACATAGTTGTGAGGGCTTTTGATGGATCCAAGAGGATGGTACTTGGAGAAGTGGATCTCCATATTAAAGTTGGTTCACAAGTTTTCAATTCTACTTTCTACGTGATGGACATCCGTCCCTCTTACTCTTGTTTACTTGAACGCCCTTGGATACATGGGGCAGGAGCAGTGACGTCCACCCTTCACCCAAAGTTGAAATATCCAGTCAAAGGAAAGATTGTTATTGTTTGCGGTGAAGAATAATTCATGGTTAGCCACCTAATTTTTTTCAAGTATGTAGAGATAGATGGTGAGTTCATAGAAACGCCATGCCAAGCTTTCGAAGTGGTTCCTCCCATGGTTTCTGCCACCAAAATCTCTTCTGACATTCCAAAAGCTGATGAAGTTGTGCCAAGGATGATTTCACTCAAAGATGCCCGCGCTGTGATTGAAGACGAAAGTAGTACAATTTAGGGACAACTCTCTAACATTCCATTCAACACAGACAAGTTTGGTTTGGGTTTCACTGTCAAAGCTCAAAAGGAGGTCAGACGTGCTCGCATAGGAAAACCACCTCTTCGTATTGGTAATTATGAAGTGAGTGCTATTGAAGACTCTGAGGATGACTGTGACTTTGACGAATGGATTTACCCGACTGTCGGTGAAGGACTCGACAATTGGCATGCAAAGGATTTCATTCTCATCTCCTTCGACGAGGAGTAATTATCATTTATTGTTTTGTCAATTCAAGAAATTTTGTCTGTAATTTTAATTCCAAACAATGACTTTAAACCATGTGCCTTGCCCGGGGCACCATGGTCCATTTGTTAATGGTTTGTTCATTTCCATATGCCATATGATCATTTAACGAAAAAGCATTGGACTCTTTGCATTCAAGTTTTGCGCTCATTGTATTTCTTTTTCTAATTTGCATTTTCAAAATAGCCATGTATCTTACATGCACACACACACACACACACACACACACACACACACACACACACACACACACACACACACACACACACACACTTACAGATCCTCATCCACTCCGGATCTCATTGACAACGACTTTGCTATTGCCATCCATGACTTTGAACATCCAATCTACCAAGCCGAAGATGAAGGCGAAGAAGATTGTGAAATACCTGGGGAATTATCTAGACTTATGATACAAGAGGAAAAGGCCATTCAACCACATGAGGAACCAGTTGAAGTGATCAACCTAGGTACTGATACAGACAAGAGGGAAGTCAAGATTAGCACCAACTTGGAAGACAATGTCAAAAGCAGATTGATCCAGATGTTGCACGACTATGTTGAGGTGTTTGCTTGGTCATATGAAAATATGCTGGAACTTGATACTGACATTCTAGTTCATCGTCTACCAACAAAGGAAGATTGTCCTCCAGTCAAGCAAAAAGTGTGTCGTATGCAGCCAGACATGTCTGAAAAGATAAAGGATGAGGTAATGAAGCAATTCAATGCAGGTTTTCTAGTTGTAACCTCATATCCTCAATGGGTGGAAAACATGGTCCCAGTACCAAAGAAAGATGGTAAAGTCCGTATGTGCGTAGACTTTAAATACATGAATAGGGCAAGTCCCAAAGATGATTTCCCACTACCGCATATTGACGTCTTAGTTGACAACACAGATTAACATAGAGTCTTCTCTTTCATGGATGGCTTCTCTGGCTACAATCAAATCAAGATGGCACTCGAGGACATGGAGAGGACCACCTTTGTTACATAGTGGGGAACCTTCTCCTACAAGGTCATGCCATTCGGTTTGAAGAATGCAGGGGAAACCTATCAACGAGCTATGATAGCTTTATTTCATGATATGATCCATCATGAGATAGAGGTCTATGTGGATGATATGATTGCAAGGTCACAGATTGAGGAAGAACACCTGGATCATTTACACAAGCTATTCGAAAGGTTGAAAAAGTACAAGCTAAGGTTGAATCCTAAAAAGTTCACTTTTAGAGTAAGATCTGGAAAACTCTTAGGTTTTGTCGTCAGTAGCAAACGCATTTAAGTTGATCCTACAAAGGTTAATGCCATACAAGAAATGTCAGTTCACCGCTCTGAGAAGGAAGTCATAGGTTTCTTGGGTCGACTTAACTACATTGCTCGATTCATATCCCACCTAACTGCTACTTGTGATCCAATCTTCAAACTCTTGAAGAAAGATCAAGTAGTCAGACGGAACGACGACTGCCAAGTAGCCTTTGAAAAGATCAAAGAATATTTACAAGAACCTCCCATCAAGATGCCCCAATTGAAGGAAGACCCTTGATTATCTACTTGACTATATTATAAAATTAAATGGGGTGTGTGTTGGGCCAACATGTCGAGTCTGGATGAAAAGAGCATGCAATATACTACCTGAGCAAAAAGTTTACCGATTGTGAAACAAGATATTCACTGCTCGAGAAAACTTGTTACGCTCTGGCATGGGCTGCTCGCCGACTAAGATAATATATGTTGGCTCACACCATGTTATTGATTTCTAAGATGGGTCTCATCAAGTATATCTTCAAGAAGCCATCTCTCTCTGGACGAATAACTAGATGGCAAATGATCTTGACTGAATATGACATCCAGTACACTACATAAAAAGCAATCAAAGGAAGTTTGATGGAGGATCATTTGGCACATCAAGTTGTCAATGACTACCAATCCATGAACTTTGAATTCCCGGACGAGAATATCATGCTAGTAACTAACTGTGAAAATCCTGGACCGTATGACGGACCTGAACAAGGATCCCGATGGACTATGGTTTTTGATGGGGGCTTCCAACGCTTTGGGTAATGGAATTAGTGTTGTGATTGTTTCTTCCGAAGGTTGTCATACACATTTCACTTCTAGGTTGTGTTTTGACTGTACAAACAACATGGCTGAATATGAAGCATGCATCTTGGGCTTAAAGGATGCTATTAACCTAAGGATCAAGTTCTTGGACGTATTCGAAGATTCAGCTCTAGTAATAAGTAAAGTTAAGGGAGAGTGGGATACCAAACACCCTAATTTTATTCCTTACAAAGATCTTGTGTTAACCCTGATCCCATACTTTGAGGAGGTTACTTTTGAAAATTTCCCAAGAGAAGAAAATCAGTTGGCAGATGCCCTAGTAACAATGTCTTCTATGTTCAAGGTCAATTGGGAAAACGAGGCTCCTAGAATTACAATCAAAAGATTTGATGAACTTGTGCACTGTTATAAGCTTGACACTGACAAAAAGAAGCCATGGTACCAAGAGGTGAAGAGATATCTTGAAGCACAAGAGTATCCTGAAGGAGCTTCCATCAATGATAAGAAATTTTTGTAGAGATTTCCAGACAAATTCTTCCTAAGCAATAGAATCCTATGCAAGTGCAACCATGATTCTAGTCTAATCCCGTGTGTAGAAAAGAAGGAGGCAGAGAAGATCATGTAGGACATGCATGATGGCCTCTTTGGAACTCACTCTAGTGGACACACCATGGCAAAGAAGATTCTGAGGGCTGGATATTATTGGTCAACTATGGAAGCTGATTGTCACCATCACTCGAGGAATTGCCATAAGTGTCAAATCTATGCCGACAAGGTTCATGTGCCTCCAATTCCTTTGAATGTCATGACTGTTCCATGGCTATTTTCAATGTGTGGCATATACATGATTGGATAAATAAAACCCACTGCTTCCAATGGACACTGTTTCATCCTTGTTGCTATTGAATACTTCACCAAATGGGTTGAAGCTGCCTCATATGCCTCAGTCATAAACAATGTTATAGCCCGGTTTATCAAGCATAACCTCATTGATGTTATGGTATCCCCGAAAGGATCATCACGGACAACGGGATCAATCTCAACAATGCTATGATTACTGAACTCTGCATGCAGTTCAAAATCAAACATCACAATTCTTCTCCATACAGACCTAAGATGAATGACGCAATGGAAGCTTCCAATAAAAACATAAATAAGATTATGCAAAAGATGGTGGTGACGTATAAGTACTGGCATGAGATGCTACCATTTTCTCTTCATGGCTACCGTACTTCGAATCGAACATCAATTGGGGCAACCCCTTTCTCTTTAGTCTATGGCATGGAAGTTGTCCTGCCTGTGGAAGTTCAAATTCCTTCTTTAAGGATTATGAAAGAAGCAGATTTAGGCAAAGACGAATGGATTCAAACTAGATTGGATCAGTTGAACTTGATTGACGAGAAAAGATTGGCTGCTGTTTGTCATGGTCAAATGTATAAAAAATGTATGATCAAGGCTTTCAATAAAAAGATCAAGTCTCGAGTATACCAGGCTGGGAACTTGGTAATAAAGCGTATCATTCTTCCACAAGGAGATCCCAGAGGAAAATGGACTCCCACTTATGGAGGACCATTTGTTGTCAAGAAAGTATTCTGTGGTGGTGCCATGATGCTAACAACTATGGACGTCAAAGATTTCCCACATCTTGTGAACACGGACATAGTAAAAAAATACTACGCATAAATAATGACCCGCTAGGTTGACATACCTAGGAAAAAATAAGGGCCTCCCGATGAACCAAAAGGGTTCGGCAAAAATTAGGGATATATACAAAAGATTGTACACCCGACAAGTCGAAAACCCAAAAGGGCGGCTTGGGCAAAAAAGGGTATCCTGGTGGACTGAAAACTCGAAAGGGCGGTCCAAGAAAATGTTAAGGATAAAAGCGTATGACTATGTCCCATGAGATTACTACAACCAACTTCATTACCAAGGTCCTAGTTCAATGGTCCAAGATCAATTCAATCGACTTCTTTCAACGGCAAAGGATGATGTTCGAAGACATAGGGGCAATAACAAAGTTTGAACACAATGAGATCACTTCCACGTGGTTATTATTTTTGTTTTCACTTTGTATTCCTTTCATTCCTTCGAACATTTCCTCTTACTAGGATCTCTATCTCGTTGTACAAAAATGCCTGTTTATAGGCAAACATCAATACATATATACTTTGAAGTGCAAACTTTTTGTTTTTTTTCCTGTTTTGAGTGCAAAAGTGTCCAATGACTAAAATTGAATGAACATATGCATATGAACATGATTAAACTATTAAAAAATGTAACAAGCATCTCCTTAAGGGTTTGGGATATCCCTACAGAGATACTTCAATAAGATTATCCCCACAGAGACGGATTCATGCAATCCCCAACCAGAGTTCCAATCTCTTGAAAACCATCTCCCCGGATGAGTTGGTCTTAAAAGAAGAAGCCTTGTGGAGTTCTTCCTAAAGAATTCACTTCCCCAATAGGTCGTTAAAATATTCTCTTCAGCAGGGTTTATTTCTCCAACAAACTACAAATTCCTCAACTTGAGTCAGCCTCTCAGACTTTTACAAATCAATGGACAAAACCCCTTAATCCCCGGTAGAGTCATTGCATTCCCCAACAAAGTCGTTACTATCCCAGTAAGTTATTGCGATGCCTAGAATTCGACCAGATAACAGTTTAACTTCAATTAATGTGAGTCCTAGAATCCTACCAGATAACAGTTAATTTCATCTAAGTTGCTATGAAGCTTGGAAACCGACCATATAATAGTTAATTTCATCTAAGTTTCTATGAAGCCTGGAATCTGACCAGATAACAGTTTAACTTCAATTACTGAAAAGCCTGGAATACGACCAGATAACAATTAGTTTCATCTAAGTTTCCGCAAAGCCTGAAATCTGACCAGATAACAGTTTAACATCAATTTTCTGCGAAGCCTAGAATCCGACAAGATAACAGTTAATTTCATCTAAGTTACTGCAAAGCCTGGAATCCAACCAGATAATAGTCTAACTTCAATTTTCTGCGAAGTCTGGAATCCGACCAGATAACAGTTAATTTCATCTAAGTTTCTACAAAGACTGGAATCCGATCAGATAACAGTTTAACTTCAATTTTCTGTGAAGCCTGAAATATGACCAGATAACAGTTAACTTCAATTTTCTTTGAAGCCTGGAATTCGACTAGATAACAGTTTAATTTCATCTTCCCCGATAAGTTACTGCGAAGACTGGATTTCGACCAGATAACAGTTAACTTTATTATCCCCAGCAGGTGGCTATGAAGCCTGGATTTCGACCAGATAACAACTAACTTTCATTCTCCCAGTCAAGAAGTAACTCCTCAGTAGAGCATTGGACAACCCCTGAACTTTATTCCCCAAATAGAAATCAACACTCCTCACAAGAGTTTCCTCAAGCAAATGGCCAAAATGAATGTTCCCCAGCGAATTTCTCCTTAAAAAGAAAACAGGAATTCCCAGTAGAAACATTCTAAACAAAGTTTGAAGATACACATACTCTTCATTTCCAAGCAGCAGTCTGAGATTCAGCTTCCCAATACTCCACAGCATTTGTCAAGGATTTATTTTCCTAGACAAAGATACATTTCAATAACATTCATTCATCACAGCACATACATGACAAATGCATACAACATAATCTCATTTATTTTGAGAACATCATTACGCCATGCATACATATGCATTCAACTGACCCTCTTCCTTGCAGGAAAAGTAAATCAACAAATCAAAGACCTCTTCTGGTGGATCTCACTCCTTCCAGTTAATAACAGGCAAACAAAGACCTCTCCTGGTTAGATTCACTTCTTCTAGTTAATGATAGGCAACCAACATACCTCTTCTGGTTAGAATCATTTCCCTAGTGAAGTCACCAAACAAAGACCTCTTCTAGTTTAGATTTATCTCTTCCAGTTAAAAACAGGCAAAAGACATCTACAGTTTCAGTATAAATCGACCAAAGATTTATTCTGATACTTCTCCCTCGACAATCACTCTGGATGGCATCTGTAAGACCATCTCCGACAAACTCTTCATCACTTATCCAAATGGCATCTTTAAGCCCATTCCCGACACAATCAACTAACACATAGTCGAGTGCAAATTTCTGGGCACTTTAGTGTTCAATCATCTTCCACCTTCAAGACACAAATGGCGGACTCGCCAGTCTAACTCTTTAGGTTTAAGATTGAACAGGGGAAACTGTTGTACCCTAAAATTTTCCCTCTCATTTCTCAAGACATTTCCCACAAGATCTTCAATAGCTCAAGCTTGCATAAATATTGACTAGGTCAAGTCATCTCCTCAACACTGATGCCTCAAATTAAGGTTTGAGCTTGCACAAGGACAGTTGGACTTATAATACTTCAAATGACTTTCATTGATCATTATGGACCTTCAAGAATGCTCATGACAAGTTTCAAATCTTTTATCATAAATTCTGCTCAGTCAATTGACCAGATGACTAAAAATCAATTGTACTGATGAAAAGTCAACGGATACACTGAAAGTCAAACTTTGACTTTTTGGTCAACATTAAGTCTCAAAGATAAAATTCATCAATAAATTCAAGAATATCAAGCTTGATCATCAAAAAGTCAAGAAAGTCAAAAGTCAATTTGAAAAGTCAAACTTTTCAAGACTTAGAAATTTTTCTATGTTTTGCACATGTTTATTTCATAACTTCATACCAAATTTTCACCATGATGCAAAATGATTCAAAGGAAACTTTCAACATAAAAGTTGTAGATCTTGATGAATTCTACAAATTTGTATTAGAGGGTTGATGTCTAAAAAATTCTTAGATTTGAAGATATAAGCCCATGAAGACATGACATATTCATCTAGCACTTAGAAAAAATTTCAACAGATTTTGGTCAGGACTTCATCCTAACTTCTTGGCATTCTTTCACATAGTTACAAGATGATTCTGTCAAAACGGCCAACATAAAATTCATAGAAGATGTTTCAAGATTTCCAAAACATCCAAGAGCATGAATTTATCATACTTGAGCTAGGAGATTCAAGGGCATGAAATTGGGCATCCATCCTTGAATTGCAAGTCCTTTTGTTGAAGAACACATAACAAAATCATTATGTTATGCTGCATAATCTTGTGTTGCAGGCCTTCTAACTTGCCAATATCACTATAATTTAATGCTTACACCTACTCTTGAGTTATTACCAAAGTGTTTGAGCCATTGTCCAAAATATCTTTCCACTTATGGCATAAAGGCACCATTATTATTCTTTTAAAGCAAGCTTTTGGTACAAAATTTATCTTGAGCCCATACCTTGTTTGATTATGATTTTACTACACCATAAATCATGGAAAGTAACCCCCTATAGCAGCAACTTTGGTACTTCATCTTGGGACTATGGATTATTTGACATAACTTGATATTTGCAATCCAACCTAACCATAACTCCATAATTTGTAAACCTAATCAGCTCTTGTTCACAAACCTTTTGCCAATAAATAGAGGGAGCATTTGCAAGAGAATGAGGTCATAAAAATAGAGAGATTCTTGTGTGTTGTAAATCCTCAACCCCCCCCCCCCCTCCCTTTTACTCTAAAAAACCAGAACTGTCCACAAAAATCTCCATCTTTGAGCTTTGAAGTCCAAGCCCTTTGAACCTCTCACACCTTGCAAGTTATGTCCAAACACTCCAAATACATCATATAGAAGTTGTTCAAACTCAAGAACAACTTATGTAACATCACTATTTTCCAAACTCAAAAATATCCACCTGCAACTTGACTTCTCAAACTCAAACTCAAAGCACAAATTTCAGTTTCAAGGTAAGTTTTATTGACTTTGAACTCTTCATAAAAAGCATCATTAATGGTTCATTTGTGAAGATAAAATGTAGATATCATTGCCTTGAAGATAACCATTTTCTTGCTTTTCATTTTCACTAACCATGTGTTGAGAACTGACTTTTACATGTAGCAGAACAATGATTGAAGTAAAAAAAAAAGTAGTATAAGTCGATACAAAACACTATGAGTCGACACATATCATGTACAAAACAGGTTATGAGTCGACACAAAACGTGTATGTGTCGATACAAAGCAGTATGAATCGATACAAACCCTTACGTGTCGACTCATACTAGGTTGTTTTTGTCTTCCAGGAGAAATAATTGAGTATGAGTCGATACAAAATGTGCATGTATCGATACAAAGCAGTATTAGTCGATACAAACCCTTATGTGTTGACTCATACTGAGTTGATTTTGATTTCCAGGAGCAAAGAGATGATATGAGCCAATACAAAAACAAATATGAGCCAATACAAAATAGATATGAGCCAATACAAAACAAATATGAGCCAATGCATAAGTGTATGCGTCAATACATAAAATTTTCGTATCAATGCATAAGCTCATGTGTCAATACATAAAAAATTTCCTAAACTAATTTTTTTCATTTTTTTACATTATCTTTATATTTCTTTATATTTTTATTATCATTCAATATTCAATATGGTTGTAATAGTATAATTATAACTTTATTGCTTTCATCCCCATTCATAAACTTGTATCCCCATCCCAAAAAAAAGATGTAATAGCGTAGAACTTTAAAATTCCGCAATTTATCGCTTTCAATATTATTGCCAGTAATTAGGGTGTGTATGGAAAGACTTAATCAATAAGTAGACAACCCTAATTCAAGACAAAAATGCATGAAATCAATACACTCACAGACGCGCACCTCTAGGGTAATCCACACTTGTTGCCTTGAGAAAAATAGTCATATCCCTCGAACGTGGGATACTTTAGCAATGACCCTCGAATACAAGATCGTAGTCCCTCGATGACACTTTCATGTTACCTTCGATAAAACGATATTAGACCCTTACAACAAATTGCTAAAGTATCCTACAATGTTGCCTTCTATGACTATACGATGACCCACGCTCGTCCTTCACATCCAATGATAGGGCTTCTTATCAATCAATTGTAAGATAGAAATATCTAAAGGAGGAGGAAAAGAACTAAGACTATTTGAGTAGGTATAACGCTCGTATTAGCTTGGTCACAACCATTTTCAAAACAACATCATTTAAAACACACCAACACCTTCAAATGAAATATTTTCAAAAGTCAACACTTTGTATGCATTCTTATAGAGACGAGAATCATTACAAAATTTGCCTAAACGAAGGCACTTTTCAATAATACTTTCAAAACCAAATCATAAACACATTTCAAACAAAACATTTTCAAAGTGAGCTAGCAACTAAGAGCGTGTAAATAAATACAGATGAAAAGGGTGCTAACACCTTCCCTTTTCATAACCTACCCTCCGAACTCAAGAAAATTCTCAAAAGGTCTTTCCTATTCTTTTCACCCTTTCCTTTATTAGATAAAAGAAAATTCGATGGTGACTCTTGCTATCGGCAACAATTGCGATAAAATGAAAAACACCCAAGTCAGTTCTCCCACCGTATTAAACTAAGGTTGAGTCCCCATATACTATTGACAGCTGTAGTAAACTTGAGTAAGTATCTTTTATTGTCTCCACATTAGTGTTATCGATGTCATTCAATTGTTACTACGTTTCTAAGCTTGTTTGTAAAAGTATATTTAAATCAAAGGGAAAAAGAAATAAACAACGGAAAATTAAAGATCTTGGAGAGGGGCGAGACCATGCTAGGATTGATTTTCATAACTCGAAAATGTGCCTTCTATCAGTCAATTATACACAGACTATTTATTCCTCAATACCATCACGTATCGCTCACGTCGGTGTTCATGTCCAATCGCCAATGAGGTTTCAACCATATCGTTCGTGTCCAAAGCAATATAGTAGCATTAAGAATCAATACAAAAGTGAACATTAAGCCTAAAGCTATGTCTAGCGTTCAGGACCTAACAAATGCTAAAGCATCGATACTGATTCCTAAACAAATTGCATCTCACACCGTGACCAATAAACACAAATATAGATCATACATATCAAACTAATATACCGCTAGTGGACTTCTCAATCATTCGCTATTATCACGAATCCCTCTTTGACATCGATCGTGTCCAACCAAATAAAGAGGAATTTAACGTAACTAACTTGATCGTGTCCAACCAAGTTTTACAGTAACATTAACAATCAGATACAAATGAATATCAAATCCCACCTCCATGTCCAGAGTATGGTATTTGATAGTCGAAAAATATTGGATCATAGGTTTTGAAATGGGTTTGTCGAAGGGTTTTTCAAAAGATTCCAAAAACCTAGATTTTACATAAACATAAATGAAGTTAACAAAATAGAATAATTAATCGGTTCACATACAATAGAATCAGATTAAATACATATGAGTACGAGTTATTACAACCAAAACCAACAAAGAAGAGATCTGAACCACTCATGGTCTCTAACCACAGCGAGGGGAAAGTGAAGAGGGAGAAGAATCAACCGAGGGGTCCCATCGGGTAACTCAGATCCGACTTCAATCCGCAAGAATCAGATTCTATGTTGTTTGTAGAACTTCTCTCTCTCTTTCTCCAAAACGTTTCTCACCTCCCTCTAGGTTGCCCCCATGAAGAAAGATGATGGAATGGCCCAAAAAGTGTGAAAAATCATTAAAATAGAGTTGTTGTCACAGTTGGGCGCGCTAAGCACGCTACAGGTGCTTAGCGCAGTAAAAAATGTAAGATAAAAAAACAAGACTTCTGGTGCTCCCAGGACGTGCTTAGCGCGGTACAGCCTCTTAGCATGGTCCGCTGTAATGACAAAACTTGTTTTCATCATAACTCTTGAACCGCAACTCCGATTGACGCACGATCATAAGCGTTGGAAAGCTTATTCAATAATATACAAGACAATGACTAAATATCAATGCTTAAATACCTAAAAAATAAGATAAAAACAATTAAACTAAATGATATTTACACGATAGCACAATATATACACTATAACATAAACTATACCGAATTTATACTAAAGTTGAGGTTTATTGACAAAAAGAAAACAAATTAAGCTAATGAATGATAATTATTCACACTCAAATTCACAATAATTTAGCACTCATCAAACTCTCCCCAACTTAAAACATTGTTTATCCTCAAACCAAGTCAAACAAGCTAAAGAAACAAAAGACGATAATCCAAGAATCACGAATCAACAAGTTTTGAAAACATAAACCAAATGTATGGTTCAAATTAAAAATGCACACGCAAAGTAAATACTTACCACAAATCTACAACGAAAACATGAAAATGAAACAACTCCTAAATACAAAACATGTGTCATAAATTCTAAAAAAATATAATATTCACAAGTGAATCACACCTGGCATAAACTTCATCAATAGATGAAAAACACAAATATGAGGGGCTTAACTCTCACCCAACAATATTGCTAACAACAATTAAATTATGCATTCATCAAAGCAAACTCATATTGAAAAGCACAAAAGCAAAAATCACAAGGGCTTTCAAGGGTTGTAATGTGACTTCGGTAAAAAAGAATGGTCAATATCTAAAGGTAAATGAAATAAAAACAATGCCTAATCCTATGGGAGTGATCAATTCACAAAGTCTTAAGCACAACTCAATCAACTTTTTCAACTTTCCCAATTGTTACACAAACATACATCGCTTATTTGTACATTTGTTTTCTTTCTTTTTCAAAAAAAATTCTCTTTTTTCTTTCTTTTTCTTTTTCTATATTTTTTTTATTTTCTTTCTCACATATTTATTTTTCTTTCTCACATATTTTTTTGTTCTTTTTCTACTTTCAAATATTTATTTCACAACCACAAGCAACATACTTATACACAAACAAACATCTATTTTCCCCAACTTGAATACAACTACTCAAAGTGAAATGAATTCTCCCAAACTAGCTAGGCAAGGAAAAATCCAACACAATATACGGTTGATGGTTCAAGGGCTTATAAACAACGCTAGAATCCATGATGAAATACTTACTCATTCATAAGTTCATAGCTCAACACCAAGATGAATCCTAAAACTAAGGCACAAAGGGGTTAACAAATTCTCACTCACTCACAAGGTAAGTTTCTTTTTGTTAGGTAGTTATTTTCAAAATCAAACAAATTTCCTTGATCATTTTCATGCTTTTATACAAAACAACATAAATGTAAGATTAAACATAATAAAATTGATTTGAGACAAAAATTGTTGGTACTTCGTGCATATGGTAAACAATGGAAAGTAATCTCACAAAAAGGGTTTAGTCCTAAAGTGATTCAAGAATGAACAAGTATGGAAAAAGAATAAGTGACATGATATTGTGTACAAAAGAAAAGTCTCCTAAACATGCTATGTTCTAGAAAGCGATAAACGAGTACCTTGCGTGTACCAACTTCAAACAATATCATTACCATACATCCGCAAGTTGAAATGATCAAACTTGGAAAATCACCACTTGCAACTTCAAACTAAAAGACAAAGATTAAGTCCCAACAACGAACAAAACATTATAACATTCTACTAATAAATATACTAAAATATCGGGTGAAAATTGGATAAACAAGTTAAAAGGTGAATATTTGAGAATTTTAAGAACTGGTCCAATTTCAACTTTTTTAGCCAACAATCACCATACTAACTAACTACTAAAATGAAAAACAATAAAACATGCTTGTTTTACGTCATTAGCTCGACGCCTTCTATTTACAAACCAACACATTGTTTCTGATGAGTCAAATGTTTTCACTCCCGCCGTTGCTCTCATCTCTTCGAGCTCTAGCCGGAACTACACATCTAACTACACTTTTAACAAATGTGAAGAGAAACAAATATATACACTATATTCACAAGTATGCAAAACATGTAAAATTCACAAATATGATAAACATATACAAGTATTAATATAAACAAGTTTCTATTTACACAATATGGAAAATATAGACATTATGTGAAAAACTCAAAAATAAAGAAACTATTGCAATGCATTCCAATAAGAACACCAATCCCCGGCAACGACGCCATTTTGTTGACAGCTATAGTAAAGCGGCTCTCAACCAAAAACTTGAGTAAGTATCTTTTATCGTCTCCATAGGGATTAGTGTTATCGATGTTATTCAATCGTTACTATGTTTCTAAGATTGTTCGTAAAAGTATATTTAAAGCAAAGAGAAAAATAAATAAACAATGGAAAATTAAAGATCTTGGAGAGGGGAGAGAACATGCTAGGATTGATTTTCATAACTCAAAAATATGACTTCTATCAGTTAATTATACACAGTCTATTTATTCCTCAATACCATCATGTATCGCTCACGTCAGATTTCATGTCCAAACGCCAACGAGGTTTCAACCATATCGTTCATGTCCAAAGCAATATGGTAGCATTAAGAATCAATACAAAAGTGAACATTAATCCTAAAGCTATGTCTAGTGTTCAGGATCTAACAAATGCTAAAGCCTCGATACTGATTCCTAAACAAATTTCGTCTAACATCGTGACCGATAAACACAAATATACAACATACATATCAAACTGATATATTGCGTTTGAACTTCTCAATCATTCGCTATTATCACAAATCCCTTTTCGGCATTGATTGTGTCCAACCAAATGAAGAGGAATTTACCGTAACTAACTCGATCGTGTCCAACCAAGTTTTACAGTAACATTAACAATCAAATACAAATGAATATCAAATTCCACCTCTGTATCCAGAGTATGGTATTCGATAGTCGAAAAATATTGGATCATAGGTTTTAAAATGGGTTTGTCAAAGGGTTTGTCAAAATATTCCCAAAACCTAGGTTTTACATAAACATAAATGAAATTAACAAAATAAAATAATCAATCGGTTCACATACAATAGAATCAGAGTAAATACATATGAGTACGAGTTATTACAATCAAAACCAACAAAGAATAGATCCTAACCACTCATGATCTCTAACCACGCGAGGGGAAAGTGAAGAGGGAGAAGAATCAGCTGAGGTGTCCCACCGGGTAACTCAGATATGACTCCAATCCGCAAGAATCATCTTCTATGTTGTTTGTAGAATTTCTCTCTCTCTCTCTCTCTCTCTCTCTCTCTCTCTCTCTCTCTCTCTCTCTCTCTCTCTCTCTCTCTCTCTCTCTCTCCAAACTGTTTCTCAGCTCCCTCTAGGTTGCCCCCATGAAGAAAGATGATGGAATAAAAAGTGTGAAAATCACTAAAATAGAGTTGATGCCACAACATGGTGTGCTAAGCGCGCTACGGGCGCTTAGCATGGTCAAAAATGTCAAAAAAACACAACTTCCGGTGCTCCCAGAGCGCGCTTAGCACGGTACTGCCGCTTAGCATGGTCTGCTGTAATGATAGAACTTATTTTCATCATAACTTCTGAACCGCAACTCTGATTGACGCACGGTCGGAAGCATTAGAAAGCTTATTCAATAATATACAAAGCAATGACTAAATATCAATGCTTGAATACCTATAAAAATAATATAAAAACAATTAAACTAAATGATATTTACACGATAATGCAATATATACACTATAACATAAACTATACCGAATTTATACTAAAGTTAAGATTTATTGATAAAAAGCAAACGAGTTAAGCCAATGAAAATGTTAATTATTCACATCGATCATGAGTTTAAATGACTCACCATATACTCTTCTTCACCACAGACTGTAACAACCTTTCCTTTCACAGGATACTTAAGCTTTTGGTGTAAGGTTGAAGTAACAGCGCCTGCCCCATGAATCTATGGTCGTCCGAGTAAATAAGAATAAGTTGATCAAATATCCATCACATAAAAGGTAGAATCGAAAACCTGCAAACCCACTTTAATTGGGAGATCCACCTCTCCATGTACCATCCTCTTTGACTCGTCAAAGGCTCGGACTATAATATCACATTGGGTTTCAACACAATCCCTTCAAAATCAAGCATGTCCAGAGCACCCTTTGGTAGAACATTCAGCGAGGAACCCATATCAAATAATACATGCGCTAAAGTAGTGCCCTGCATTCAATAGAGACATACAGTTCCTTGTTGTGATTCCTTCCTTCAGGGGTCAAATCGGCATCAGAAAAACCTAGCCCATTATTAATAGTTAGGCTAGTAACATAACTTCCAAATTAATTGGCGAAACTTTCTTGTGGCACGTGAGTGGATTTTAATAACTTCACCAAAGCTTGTGCATGGGCTTATAAACATAGTAACAGGGATAACATAGAGGTTTTTGAGGGAGTATACCCCAGTTGTTCAACAATCTTGTAATCACTTTTCCAGATAATTTTTAATACTTCCTCCAACTCTTGCCTGGAGGTGTCTTCAGCGGTAACTTATTTAGGTGCCTTTGTCTGGACAAGCTCATTCATTTGTTCTTTTCCTTGAGTCTCAATAGTTGACTCAGTCGTAATAACTCGAATCGGTGTAGCAACAGTCTTTGGAGAGATTTCCGGAGAGAAAACCTTTCCGCTTCTAGTAACCTTACTGGTCCTGGAAATATTATCAATGTTGGGATCCGTAACTTCAGTACCTTCATTCTCAACAGTCAATGGTTCTTGCTTAAGTCCATGGTAGTATACGTCGGCTCCATAGTTCCAACGGACAACCTTGTCCGAGGAATACGGAATTGGTCCGGTGAAGTGATTATCAGAGGAGCGATTCTAGGTTCAGCCTTAATCTTCACAGGGCCTCTGGTAGTGATCCTGATAGGAGTTCCGGAAATTACGGATAAGTGTTGAAACAAATTCTCAATAGAAGGAATCTTCTCAACTATAATGATATGTTTGTTCATCAGACGTTGAATACCTTCTTTCAGCAACTTGCAGCCATTGGGTTGGGCTGCACAGCAGTAACATCTTTTAATACAACCCGGAAATAAACCGACTTGTAACAGATTCTTCTTAATGATGGAGAGGGCAGTAGTCAATTCATCTACAGTAGAAACATATAAAACATCATCAATAGCACGGATGCTTTTGTCATGCTTCGGCATAGGTGTTGTAATCATATTGGGGGTCTCGAGAGGATCAAACTCAATTTCTTTGTTGTCAATCATGTTCTGAATTTTATTCTTCAAATCCCATCATCTATTGGTGTCGTGGCCAGGGCTATTGGAATGGTAAGCACATTTCACATTAGGATTATAACAAGGAGATAAGGTGTTTGGATTCTGAAGAGGATCCCTCAGTGTAATCAGCTCTGCTTTAAGTAAGTGTTGTAATGCTTGAGACAATGGCATGTTCATCTTTGTAAACTATCTTCTTGGTGCATCTGATCTATGCTGATTGTTATGCTGATGTTGTTGCATATGCGCAAGATTAGAAATTAGTACCGCCCCCATAAATTGGTTGTGATCACTTCTAGTACGACCCTTTTGGCCTTACACAACATTTGTTTCCTTCTTACCGTTAAACTTCTTCTTTAAAGTACTTGAAGACGCAACCACTTGAATCTTTCTACTTCTAATAACACTTTCGACACATTCTCCTGTTGGTATCTATTGTACCCCAAAATTTTCCCTCTCATTTTATCAAGATTTCCCCTCACAAGGCTCCTTGAACTCCAAGAAGGATTATGGTTTTTTACATTGCCCAAGACATCTCCTTGCACTGATGACCTAAATTAGGGTTTGAGTTTGCACAGGGATTTTTGGACTTCTAATGCTAAAAATGACTTTCATACTTCATGTTGGACTCATAAGTTTGTCCATACCAAGTTTCAAGCCTTGAATCAAATTTTTACCCAGTCAATTGGACAGTTGACCTAGAAATCAGTTGTATTGGGGAAAAAGTCAACTGTGGCCAAATTATAGTCAAACCTCATAAATTTTGACCCACATAAACATTATAAACTCATATGAACCATTTGATCAAGTTTGGACCACAACTCCACAAGAAATTTGATCAGATCACCAAAAGGGCAAAATGGTCATTTTTAGGGTTTTAACTGTACAAAGGCAATTTCTGACTTTTGACCTAGCCAATGGAAAATGGGGTTCAAGCATGGACTCAAGGATTCAATGGCATCATCTTGACCTATTCACAAGGTTCAAAAGATCTCAAGTGCATTGGATTGACAAATGAATTTTTCAGTCAACTAATAAAAATTTGACTGTACACTGAAAAGTCAAACTTTGACTTTTTGGTCAAAATCAAGTGCCAAGGGTCATTTTTTATCACGATGTGTCAAAACATGAAACTTGTTCATCAAGAAACCCATTTTTGCAAATTAGGGTTTAAAGTTGAAAAAATTTCATAACTTAGAATTTTTCTATGTTATGAAATTTTCTTAATTTTTCCTAACTTTGCCCAACATTTTCACCATGATGCAATTGGATAAAAACAAAACTTCCAACATGAAAGTTGTAGTCCTCCACAAACTATACAACTTTTATTCACAAAGTTTTCCCAAAAGAAGCTTGGATATCAAGTTATGATTTTTGGAACAAGGGTCCCTAAAACTTTTAACTTAGTGAAATTTTGCCCTAGTTTAGGCAGGATTTTGACCTATCTTCTTGGCCATTTTTCACATAGTTCCACTTGGAATCTTAAGTTGCATTTCAAAGATGGATTGTAGATCATGTTGCTAGATTTCTAAAATGTCCAAGAACTCTCCAAAAACATTTGTGGTTAGAGAGAATCGAAGGTTTGAAATTGGCAAAAACTCACTTTTCATCCATGACATATTCATGTTCATACAAATTGCAATTTCAAGTCAGCTTGCTTTGCACTAGATTACAGGCCTCTAAACCACTTTACACTTAATAATTAAATGCAAATCCATCAGTCTAAGGCATTGTTTTGGTTATTAGGGCATTGCACACAAGACTAATCTCTAAGTAGAAAAAGCAATATTTCCATTTTTGCTTAAATGTGCTTTATGTCAAAACTGAATCCCTTGAGCATTGGTCCACATCTGATGAAGAAAATCAAATACACAAGTTGGAGGGGCCAAGGGCAAAATGTGCAAGCATAAGGAAGGCATGTACAGGCCTGTTGGACATGACTTCCCATTTTTACTTCATATACAAGAAATATGCCAAATACATGAGAACTTGAACATCAGCCAAAACAAACTTGTGCAAACATTTGAACCATCTTTCTCACACCTCTCTGAGCTAGAAACACGGTCTCTTGAGCCTTCAAACATCCCACAACAAGAAATCACCTTCCATTGGCAAAACAGGGAAGCATCTGCAACTTGACTTCCATAGCTCAATTGGCTCGTGCGTTTTGGCCCAAACCTATTCAAACACATTCCATTCCATCCATCTAAGCTATCCCAAACCTTAAACACCAATTGTAACTCCATTTACAGGGTTTGCCATTTTCATTTTGAGCTTGTGCAGGTTGAGTTCTGTAGGCTTGTTCAAGCATATTCAAGGCAAGCAGGGTATTGGAGAAGGTCAAGTGAAGTTCAAGCAAGCTCCCAGACATCTCAAGCCTTGTTGAAAAGCTCCACATTGCCCTACTCGAAGTCAGCTGAAACAGGTTTTTATCAACTTCCTATCTCTCTATTTAGGAACATTTAGCCTTAGGTTTGTGAATAATAAATGTAGTATTCATTGCCATGAAGCTGTACATATGCCCAGTTTTCATTTTTATTAAGCGTGCTAAGAGAATTTGGTCCATGAACATACTGAAAAAATTAGGTTAGTTTTTAGGGCCAGAGAAATTCTCTCTGGTCTTTGAGAGTTAAGACAAGTTGTTTATATGGTTGGATTCGTCATGAAAAGCTCTACAACTTTGATGTTATGTGTTTTTGCAATAGAGCTCGTATACAAGATATGGCAATTGTACAGGGCGCGCGCGTTTTTGAAAGTCAGAGGTTGAAGATGAAGTAGCTTGGGCTGGGCCTTGGTCCTTTCACTTTTGACACCCCCTTTTACTTTTTGCACCTCCTGGCCCAATTTCTTGATATTTTATATTTTTGCATTTTTATTTTCATTTCTGATTATATTTTTTATTCCCAAATATAAAAAATACTCAAAAAATATTTTTTTATAAATTTTCATATTTATTTTGTATTTTATTTCTATTTTTCTAAACATAAAAGTAATATAATGAACATATATCTTTATTTTATTTTAATGAAAACTTAGAAATAAAATATTAAAAAATCATACTTTATATTTTTATTTATATTTAAATGTATTATACTAAATATTTTTTGTTTTTGTATATATTTTATTTCATTGTTATACATGTTTAAATATAATTAATAATACATATATACTTTTATTTTATTTAATAAATACTTGAGAATAAAAACATGAAAAATATACTTCTTTTTTTTATCAATTATTTATAATTAAAATAATACATTTTTCTAAATATATTTAATTTTACATCATTTTATTTTATTGTACATAAATAATATAATTAACATATTTATTTTCTTAAAGAAAAATTAGGGTTTACCCTTAATAAAAAATAATAATTTCTTTTATTTTATTTCTTCCTTTTTTGTATTAAATATTTTTACATATATAAAAATAAATAAACTTTTTGCATATTCATATTATTTCATATATTTATTTAATTTGTTTATATTAAATATTTGTTCATTTATTATTTATGCCATTGGATTCAATTTGGATGTAATAGTAAATTAGGGTTTTATTTCTTCTCAAATACACCCCCATTCAAAGATTGTACCCCCATCCCCATAATCATGTTGTAATAGCTTAGACTTTTAATTCTCGCACCTTATGCTTTCAATTATGCCATGATTAGAGATTAGGGTTTGTATGCAAAAATCCAAAATCAACAAGTAGTTTGACTTAATACAAAGACAAAAATGCATGAAATCAATACACAATGCACATTTGCACCCGTAGGGTTATAATCCATTTGTTGCCTCAAAAATGGGCCATGTTATGCATGTTGGGTACTTTGGCAAAACAAAAACAAAACAAAAGATCATAGTCCCTCGATGACGATATCTTGGTTGCCTAAACAAAATGATCAAGTCCCTCGGAAAATTTGCCAAAGATACTTAACACAATTGCTATCATGGTCTATACGATGACCCGCACCTGTCCCGTTTAACATCCTAACACAAGGTTGTTCACCAAATGCAATGGTGAAATAGCACTGTCAAAAGGGTTAAAAACACATAGGAAAGATCTTTGAGTAAAATAGGGTAGACAACTCTTAGTTACTTGATCAAAGACTTGCAAAACATCCTTGCTATTTTCAAACACACTTCAAAACACAATTTCAAAACATTTCCTAAATCAAACTTTTAAACATTGAAATCTCTTCAAAAAGACAAAACATCTTTGTATACATTCAAACAAGAATCATTAGAAAAGTTGCCACAACGATGTCCTCTTTTCAAAACATCTTTCAAAACCACACAAAAAGCACCATTTAAAATAATTGAAAAGCAAAAGTAAGTGATCTAAACAAGTAACTAAGAGCCCATGGATAATTATGGATGAAAAGGGTGCTTGCACCTTCCCTTTTCATAATCTACTCCCCGAACCCAAGAAAACATCTCAAAGGTCTTTCCTGTGCTTTTTGTCCTTTCCTTAGGATAAAATAAAAAGTCGGTGGCAACTCTTTCTAAATCGAAACATTTGCGAACACAAACGCAAAATCCCAAGTCAGTTCTCCCACCGTATCACAGAACTGGCGACTCTGCTGGGGAATTCTTTAAAAGTGGAGTAACCTTAGGGTTTAGATCACCTTTGCATGCTTATCTTGTTTGTCTTGATTGCTTTATATTTGGTTCTATTGTTTGGGTTTAAAATCCTCCACCCGGATTCTTTGGAAACATTCATAGGTAAATAGCAATACATTGTGGAAACTGTGCAGGGCATACCGACATGGTTGAACCAATAGCTATATTAGTGCGACATATTTGTGGGTACCGGTAGCCTTTGAGTCAATCAAAGAGAATACGGGGCCGCTGAGTGATGTCAAGAAGCACTAATGAACTCTTAGAACCTTTACTTGACCATCTTGGCCTTTTTAGAGGTAGTGAGATGACCGGCTTTGGTACAGTCCGAAGTTGGTAGATACTCGATACTACACTCATTGAGGGTTATTTTCTTGGAATATTTCGGTCGCCAGTTAAGTGGCTAAACTGAAACAATGAACACAGAAAATAATCCAGTGATATTGAGCTCCTTAGAACCCGGTTACTACTTATAGGATAGGTTGAGCCAACTAACTTCAAGAGGGTACTTACTTATGAAACCCCATGCAAGCCTGAAACTAGGACCTTGTGTGATTTGCTTATGCATATACTTGTGCATACATCATGAACATCATGAAGCATCATATGCATCCACTAGCCATTTCAAGGGTTTGGATCTTCATCTTTGTTTTTGTTTTGTAGGTAATGGAATCTCTTCGCAGGAAAACAATCCAAGTCAACCTTGTAAGGATCCCTCCTCAACTCAAGGAGCTTACTTCCAAGATTCTATAGAATTCTCTCTTCAGTGAAAGACATGGTATACTTCTCAACTTGGTTAACTCCAACATTGAAGAAGACATGGTGAAAGTCCTCTTCCAGTTCTTTGACCCCTACACCACTGTTTCACATTCTCTGATTACCAACTAGTACATACTTTGGAGGAATTTTCTCAACTCCTGAGGATTCCTATTCTTCATCAACTACCCTATAATGGTACGAAAAGAGAACCAAAACCTGAAGATGTTGCTCAAGCCTTACACTTGCAACCATCTGATATCAAAGGTCATTGGGAAACCAGAAGTGGTGTCAAGGGTTTCTTGGCAAAGTTTCTGTTTGAGAAGGCACAAGACTGTTGGAATTCCCTAGACTGTTGGTCTTGTTCCCAAACCCTGATCAACTTATAGATGTGAATGCTGTAAGGATTTTCATGTCTCAGAATCCTGTACCTACATTGCTTGGAGACATCCTACACTCATTTCACACACGAACAATGAGGAAAAGAGGTGTTCTCATGTGCTGTACTCCTCTTCTAGCAAGGTGGTTTATTTCTCACCTTCCCCAATCAGTTTTGAAGAATGAGCAGGGTTTAAGATGGTCACAACGGTTGATGACCCTCACACATTCTGATGTTCATTGGTGTTCTCGGTCTAGAGAAAATGTCATTATCATTGATCATTATGGGGAATTACCTAATGTCCCACTACTTGGCATCAGGGGAGGCATCACCTACAACCCCTGTTTAGCTTTGAGGCAATTTGGGTATGCCCGGAGAGATGGCCCTCATGATATGCTGATTCCTGACTTGGTTTTTGACTTTGATAACAACGCTCAAGGACTTCGACAAAGGTTTATCCGAGCTTGGAGGATGCCCAACAAAGTGGATAGTAAGACACTGGGGCACAATAATTCCATCCCCCTTGAGCCTTATCTCAAGTGGGTACGAACCCGCGCCCAGAGTCTTATGATGCCTTACCCCCACATTCTCCCCGTGATCAAAGAGCCTATTATGGAATGAGAGGTTCCATACACCCTCCTACATCCATACTTGCCAACATCATTGGAAGAATTGCAAAAGAGTTGGATACAACTCAAGGAAGAGCGGAACACTTTTGAAGCCAGCTTCTATGCCAGTGAGAAGAAGGTTTTGGAACTTACCCACCGACTTCACGAAGAGGAGACTCTTAACACTTACATCGCGCCAAAGAGAATGCGCAGTGTCTTTTTACATTAAGAATTTTGTAATATTTTTCCCCATGGGGCATTTATGTACTAACAAATTTCTTCTTATTAATATGACGTGTGTTCTTTTTGTTTGCAAAAAATTTGAATTTCTAAATCCTTGAATGCATTACTCAATAACATATCATTCATCATATGAATTAACAGGTCTTCACACAAGGTTTCCTTATCTTTCTACTGTTTATTTCAGCAAGATGGATATAGAGCAGACGGTTAAAGATCTGCAAGCACAAAATTCGCAATTCCAACAACTCCTCATAACCTTGGAAAAGGGTCAAGAGGATCTTAAAGCACTGTTAGAGAAAGAGAAGGAACCAGAAAAGAAGAAAAAGAAAAGAATTGGTGTGGCCACTATGGGAAGAAGATTTGAGCATCAGGCTAGGAGAGTTCTGGAATTCCCCTCAACGTCTGACGAAGGGGTTGGTAAAGGAAAGGGAGTTGCAATGCCCTCTGAATCTGAAGCTGAAGAAAAAGAAGAGGAAGAGGATGAAGATTACTCCGAACAGCAGTACCCTCCGGCAGACGATAAGTATAAGAATCTTGAGGACCAGTTGGCAGCCATGGAGGTGCAAAGGGTACCTGGGCTGGATTTCGAAGAACTAGGGTTGGTTGCTGGGATCGTCATTCCTCCCATGTTCAAAGTGCCTACATTTTCTAAATACGACGGTTTGTCCTGTCCGAAGATGCATCTGAGATCCTACGTCAGAAAGATCCAACCTCACTCTTTTGATAATGATCTGTGGGTCCACTTTTTTCAAGATAGTTTGTCGGGTACGCAATTAGACTGGTTCTATCAACTTGAGAGATCTGATGTTCATAACTGGGAAGATTTGGCTGCTGCTTTCTACTGACAATACCAATATAACGCAGATTTAGCGCCTGCTCATACTCAACTACAGAGTATGGGTATGGTATCTAATGAGGGATTTAAGGAGTATGCCCAGAAGTGGCGAGATTTGGCTGGAAGGGTGCAGCCACCATTGTCGGATAGAGAACTGGTTGACATGTTTTTGGGGACCCTGTCTGGTCCATTCTTCAATCACTTGATCGGGAGCTCATCTGCAGGGTTCACCGAATTAATTATGACCGGTGAAATGGTCGAAGTTGGCATTAAGAGTGGTAAAATCCAGAAGGATGCCTCCACTTCCACTGCTATCAAGAAGACCTTCCCAGCCAAGAAGGAAGTTTCTTCTATTCACACACAGAAACCAAGGGAGAATGGAGCGCTGACCCGCAGTGGGGGCTGTGATGATCCAGAAATCCTCAGCCGATCAACCTCGTAGCAATCAACCAAGAGCTAACCAACAAAGGGTAGAAAGGCCACAACGACAATTCACCCGGATCAATATGACACCGGCTCAGGTCCTCCCTCATCTGTTAAAGTTAAACCTTACCAACTTGAAAGAAGCACCGAAAAACCCAAATACCTCTTCTCCTTATTATCATTCAAATGCAAAATGTGCATACCATTCGGACAGTGTAGGGCATGACACCAACAACTGTTGGGCCCTTAAAAACAAGATCCAAGATTTGATAGATGCCAAGGAGGTAGAGTTTGATGCTCCCTAAAAACCTAATGTGATATCCGCTCCTATGCCAAAACATGGTCATAATGTCCATGCAATTGTGGAAGATCTTCATGTTACCGCTGTTGATGAATTAATGACTCTGTTGTCAATGATTAAAATGAATCTGTTGAAAGTCGGGATTTTCCCGGGATGTGAAAAAGATTGTTACTTCTGTTCAACCTTGCAATCCGACTTTCCACTATTGAAATCAGGTATCCAACGCCTGATGGATACTCAAGAGATCCTCTTTCAGAAAACTCCTGTTGCTACTATCACTCATGTTACTCTTGTTACCTTTGTTACTCCAATCATTGACATTGCTATAATCACCATTTCTGACAATCTTTCCAAGACCTGCAAAAGGCCTGTTAAGATTACACCTGATCCAAAGCTTGTACCGCTGAAGATTACCATGCCGGGGCCTATCCCATATAAGTCCAACAAGACGATACCATGGAATTATGGAGGAGAGATCTTCTACCATGGTGTCAAGCAGATCAAATCAGTCGAAGAGAATCCCGATGAAGAAATTCCTGATATAGGAAATATTGCAGGGACAAGTAAGATAACTCGTAGCGGAAGAATCTTCTCTCCGGAGATTGCTCCTCCACGGGCAGTCTTCAGACCCTCAAGTGCTCCTGTGCCTGTCAAGATATCTGTGCGAAGTCCGGTTATTGAAGAAATTGATGCTCCCGAAGCTATACCCTCTACTGTTACTGCCGATAAAGGTAAGGGGATCCAAGAAGTGCCCGTCAGGACGAGGGCTCAGACTTTGGTTATCCCCGAAACCACCCAAAAGAAGATGGAGGAAATTTTAAAGATAATTAAGAAGAGCGACTATGATGTCATAGAGCAACTGGGGAAAACCCCTTCAAAAATATGTATGCTGGCTCTATTACTCTGCTCCGAGGCTCATGCCAAAGCCTTGATCAAATTTTTAAAGACGGCACACGTGCCTCAAGAAACTTCTGCAGATCAGTTTCAAGAGTGCGTGGCTAGCCTTACAGCCAACAATGGTCTTGGTTTCTCTGACTCCGATCTAACGTCCAAGGGAAGAAAGCATAATTATGCGCTACATGTCTCGGTAGAGTGCAGAGGGACCACACTTGCTCATGTTCTGGTTGATACTGGTTCATCTTTAAATGTTCTACCAAAGAAAGCATTGGACAGATTGGACTGTGAAGTTTTTACCCTAAAGCCAAGTAATATCATTGTTAGAGCCTTCGACGGTTCTAAGAGGATGGTTCACGGAGAAGTGGACATCCCAATCAAGGTGGGAACGGAAATTTTCAACTCTACATTTTATGTAATGGACATCCGTCCTTCATATTCATGCTTGTTGGGAAGGCCATGGATCTACAACACTGGGGCAGTCACTTCTTCTCTACACCAAATGCTAAAATACCCAATCCAGGGTAAAATCATAACGGTTCATGGTGAGGAGGAGTATATGATAAGTCACCTTAACTCTTTCCGCTATGTGGAGTTAGACGACGAATTTATAGAAACACCTTTCCAACACTTTGAAGAGGTTTCTCCTGAGGTTGCAGTAGTAAAGACAATGACTGATGTGCCTATCATTACCAAGCATGTGTCCCGGATGTCATCCCTTAAATATGTGGAGGTTGTAATCAAGGAAGGAGGAAGTACAGTGTGGGGTCAACTGCCAAATTTTCCTCACAAGACAGACAAGTTCGGATTGGGTTTCACTGCTGTTAGCCAGAAATCTGTGCGTCGCTCCCGGGCTGGAGGACCACCCTTAAAGATCACTCATCATGGAGTTCATGCTTTAGAATACGATGATGAAGAAGGCAATTTTGAAGATTGGATCTTTCCAACCATTGAAGGAGGACTAAACAACTGGGAGGCGAAAGACTTCGTTCCCATTACTTTCATCAATCAGTAATTTATCTTTTGAAACATTTATGTTGATCTGTAATAACTTTTAAACAATTCGTGCACTTTTTTGCCTTGTGCCTTTCTCGGGGAACATAGGTCCATTTGTAAGGGTTTTGATTTTTCATTTTCATATGCCATTTTTAATGAATCATGGACATTTTCATCTATAAACTTTTGTGTTCATTTTCTTTCCTTTCACATTTTATTTTGTTTAAGGATGGCTATCCCTTACACACACCCACACTCACAAAATACAGGTACCCATCCACTCCGGATTCCATGGGTGACTGTTCTGCTTTGGCCTTCAGTGACTCTGAAGATTTGGTCAATCATGCCGAGTACGAAGGTGATGAAGACTGTGAAGTGCCTGGAGAGTTAGCTAGACTTTTGCAACAAGAAGAAAGGGCTATTCTGCCCCATGAAGAGTTGTTAGAGACTATCAATTTGGGAACAGAGGAAGACAGAAAAAAGGTTAAAGTGGGTGCCAACCTGGAGCCGAATGTCAAAGAGCATTTAGTTCAGCTGTTGAATGAGTTTGTTGAGATCTTCGCCTGGTCCTATGAAGATATGTCGGGACTGGATACAGATATTGTGGTTCACCGTCTCCCTACAAGAGAAGACTGTCCACCAATAAAACAGAAAGTCCGCCGAATGACGCCTGACATGTCCGAAAAGATCAAAGCTGAGGTGATGAAGCAGTTCAATGCTGGCTTTCTGGCTGTTACTTCATATCCATAATGGGTTGATAACATTGTGCCCGTACCTAAGAAGGACGACAAAGTCAGAATGTGTGTGGACTACAGAGACTTAAACAGGGCTAGCCCTAAAGATGATTTTCCACTACCACACATTGACATCTTGGTTGACAACACGGCTCAACACAAGGTATTTTCCTTCATGGATGGATTTTCAGGGTATAACCAGATTAAAATGGCTCCCGAAGACATGGAGAAGACTACTTTTGTTACGCAGTGGGGTACCTTCTGCTATAAAGTGATGCCATTCGGACTGAAGAATGTCGGGGCAACCTATCAGCGAGCCATGGTAGCTTTGTTTCATGACATGATACATCATGAGATTGAAGTCTACGTAGACGACGTGATAGCGTGTTCACAAACGGAAGAAGAACACATCGACCATCTGCAAAAGCTGTTTGTCAGGTTAAAGGAATATAAGCTCAGACTGAACCCTAGCAAGTGCACTTTCGGAGTCAGGTCCGGTAAACTTTTTGGATTCATCGTCAGTAACAAAGGCATCGAGGTTGATCCTGCCAAAGTCTAAGCTATACAAGAAATGCCTGCCCCTCGCACTGAGAAGGAGGTTAGAGGTTTCTTCGGACGCTTAAACTATATTGCAAGGTTCATCTCTCACCTAACATCTACCTGTGAGCCAATCTTCAAGCTGTTGAAGAAAGATCAGGTGGTTGAATGGAACAATGATTGTCAAGTTTCTTTTGATAAGATCAAGGAGTATTTACTGGAGCCTCCTATCTTGATGCCACCCGTCGAAGTAAGACCTTTAATCATGTATCTGACTATTTTGGATAACTCAATGGGGTGCATACTGGGCCAACATGACGAGTCATGCCGAAAAGAGCATGCCCTTGATTACCTTAGCAAAAAGTTTACCGACTGTGAGACTCGCTACTCACTGCTCGAGAAAACTTGCTGCGCTTTGGTATGGGCTGCTCACCGGCTAAGGCAGTATATGTTGACATATACCACTTTGCTGATTTCCAAAATGGATCCGATCAAGTACATCTTCGAGAAGCCTGCTTTATCCGGAAGAATCGCTAGATGGCAGATGATCCTGAATGAGTATGATATCCAGTACACAACCCAAAAAGCTATAAAGGGGAGTGTACTAGCTGACCATCTAGCTCATTAAGCCGTCGAAGATTACCAATCTATGAGGTTCGACTTCCCTGACGAGGATATTATGACATTGGACAACATTAAAGGTAACAGACCTTATGACGGACCTGAACAAGGATCCCGATGGACTCTGTACTTTGATGGTGCCTCCAACGCACTTGGGAACAGTATCGGCGCGGTACTTATCTCTCGAGAAGGTTGCCATACACCTTTCACTGCTAGACTCATCTCCAGCTGCACCAACAACATGGCCGAGTATGAAGCTTGTATCTTTGGTCTCAAAGCCGCTATTGACTTGGGAATCAAATCTCTGATTGTATTTGGGGACTCAGCTTTGGTTATCAATCAAATTAAAGGAGATTGGGATACTAAACATCCAAACCTCATCCCTTACAAATAACATGTCCTGACATTGTTACCACACTTTGAGCAAATTACCTTTGAGAACTTCCCGCGAGAAGAGAATCAGCTAGCAGATGCGTTAGCTACGATGTCCTCCATGTTTAAACTCAACTGGGATAATGAGGCACCTCAAATCACCATTGAATGAATGGACGAACCAACACATTTTCACGAGATTAATACCGAAGAAGTGGTGGACCGACCTTGGTTTCATGACGTCAAAAGGTATCTCGAAGCACAAGAATACCCTGAAGGAGCTTCAATCAACAACAAAAAGTTCTTAAGGAGGTTCGCAGCCAAGTTCTTTCTGAGCAATGGTATCCTATACAAGTGCAATCTTGATTGTGTCCTACTCCGTTGTGTGGACAAGGTTGAAGCTGAGCAGGTCATGGCTAAACTACATAATGGCACCTTTGGCACCCACTCGAGCGGTCACACGATGGCTAAGAAGATTCTAAGGGCAGGCTACTACTGGTCTACCATGGAAGCTGATTGTCATCAACATTCCCGTACTTGTCACAAATGCAAAATCTATGCTGACAAGGTACATATTCCTCCAGTTCCTCTCAATGTCTTAACAGCTCCTTGGCCATTCGTGATGTGGGGAATAGACATGATTGGAGAGATCAAGCCTACAACATCCAATGGACATCGTTTCATCCTGGTGGCCATTGATTACTTTACCAAGTGGGTCGAAGCAGCTTCCTTCGCCTCCGTTACAAAGAATGTGGTTGCCCGCTTCATCAAGCAGAACCTCATATGCTGGTATGGTATCCCCGACAGGATCATTATGGACAACGGTACAAATTTGAACAACACTATGATCACCGCTCTGTGCGAGCAGTTCAAGATTCAACATCACAATTCATCTCCCTATCGGCCTAAGATGAATGGTGTTTTCGAAGCTGCGAACAAAAATATCAAGAAGATCATTCAAAAGATGACATTTACCTACAAGGACTGGCATGATATGTTACCGTTTCTCTGCACGGGTACCGTACCACGACACGTACTTCAACTGGGGCAACACCCTTTTCTTTAGTATATGGCACGGAGGCTGTTTTACCTATCGAGGTTCAGATTCCCTCCTTGAGAATTATGAAAGATTCCGGTTTGAGTGAACACGATTGGATTCAGACCCGGCTTGATCAGCTTAACTTGATTGACGAAAAGCGACTTATTGTTGTTTGCCATGGTCAGGCGTATCAAAAACGTATGATCAAGGCCTTCAACAAGAAAGTCAAGAGACAAGTATATCAAGTCGGGGACCTTGTAATCAAGCGAATCATCTTGCCGCAAAGTGATCCCAGGGGCAAGTGGACTCCAACTTACGAAGGACCATTTGTGATCAAAAACATATTTTCTGGTGGGGAAATGATTTTGACCACCATGGACGGCGATGACCTGCCCCACCCTGCGAACGCAGACATAGTCAAAAGATATTATGCATAAAACGACCCAACAAGTTGAAAACCCGAAAGGGCGACTTGGGCAAAAATGGGCATCCCGGTGAATCGAAAACCCGAAAGGGCGGTTCAGGCAAAAATTAGGGATAAATAAAAAAAATTTGTACACCCGACAAGTTGAAAACCTGAAAGGGCGACTTGGGCAAAAAAGGGTTTCCCGGTGGATCGAAAACTCGAAAGGGCGGTCCAGGCAAAAGTTAGGGAATTAAAGAGTATGACTATGTCTCGTCGGATCACTTTAAGGACAATCTCTTCAAGGACAAGCTCCAAGCTTCTGATCTATCCAATCATCTGCGGACGAAGCAACGAATGGACAAGATACTCAGAGTTGTGAAGGCTATAGCAGAATGGGAACCCCATGGAATTGTTACACATAGCCATCTTTTCTTTGTATAAACTTTTTCTCAATTTTAAGACAACATTCTCTTATTAGGATGAATGTCTCCTTTGTACAAAAATACTTACAAAGTTAATACAAAGATACTTCAAAGTGCAGAAATTTGCTTGCCTTTTCTTTCTTTTCACACTTATGTTTTATTTGAAAACGTCCAATGATTTGTTAAATGAGCATATGCATTTGAATATAATCACTGCTTACAAATAAAACGAAATGAGAAAGGATAATTACTGATAGGTCGAAAGTATAGGAAAACGTCTTTAGGCTATTCCAGAAGAAATCCCCTACAGTATGTCATTCAGATCCTCAACAGAGCTAAAACCTTGGAGTATATATCCCCAGCGGAGTTAAGTTTCTAAACTCCCGATCCCTAGTGGAGCCCGAAAACTTTGAACTACAGATCCCCAGTGAAGATGAAACTTTCTTCCCCAACGAAGTCCAAAACTCTAAATCTTAAACCCTGGTGGAATACTATCCAACTTCCTCCGATTCCCCAATAGATTGGCATACAACCCAAGCTTTCGAAGAATTCTCCAACAGGATAAACATTCTCCCCACAGAGTTACTTCCCAGCAGAACGAAGATTCTTGTTCTCATTTCTCCAGTTGAAGCCTCCCAGGTTTTAATTCCTCAGTAGAGATCGTCGGAGTTGTCCTTATTTCCCCAGGAAAGTCATAAAGGATTCTCAATTCCCCACAAGTCACCAAGGATTTTCAATCCTCAGCAGTAGTCCAAAGGACATTCTCAGTCTTAACAATCAAAGGTTTTTGAATCCCCAACAGCAGTCAAGGGTTTATTTTCCCCAGCAGCAGTCAAAGAATTCATTATCTCCAGTTATCAAATATTTATTTTCCTCAGCAAGACAGCTAATCAGCTTACATGCATATACATTACATTCATATATCATAAACATTGATAGAGTATATTTTATTGCATCATACATATCATGCAACATAACTTTGTGTTTTAGCTAACATTTTACCCTTTTCAGGATAAGATTAAAAGCTATCTTTAAAAAATATTCAAAGATTTCAGATACAATACGGATACACCCCAGACACAGCGATCATTCTATTACTCATTCAGGATTTCAAGTCAATATACAGTATGGATACGCTCCAGACACGGCAGTCATTCTACTACTCATTCAGACTTCAACTATCAAATTCAAGTTCAGATACACTCCAGACATGGAAGTCATTCTGCTACTCATACAGATATCAACTTCGGATACAATCCAGATACTCACTAGACGCGGTTGCCATTCTGTCACTCATTCAAAATTTATCACCAGCCCAGAGATACTCCAGACACGGATGTCATTCTGTCGCTTATTCAGATTTCAGATTCAGACACAATATAGATACACTCCAGACATGGCAATCATTCTATTATTCATTAAATAATCAAATACAGTTACAGCTTGGATACGCTCTAGACACGGACTCCATTCCTTTACTCATACGAATCCAATCTCCAGATACAACTCAGATGCGTTCCAAATATGGATACCATCCTGATGTTCATTATACTGATATTCAACAAACACTTTGGATGGCATCTCTAAGCCCATCTCCATCAAGATTCTACCATCTCCAAATGGCATCTTTAAGCCCATTTCCTCAACCTACAATTTGACGAGTGCAAATTTACGGGCACTCTAGTGTCCAATCCTCTTTTACCTTCGAGTCACGAAAGGCAATCTTGCCAATCTAACTCTTCAGGTTCAAGAAGATTCAACATGGGCAACTATTGTACCCCAAAATTTTCCCTCTCATTTTATCAAGATTTCCCCTCACAAGGCTCCTTGAACTCCAGACAGGATTAGGGTTTTTTACATTGCCCAAGACATCTCCTTGCACTGATGACCTAAATTAGGGTTTGAGTTTGCACAGGGATTTTTGGACTTATAATGCTAAAAATGACTTTCATACTTCATTTTGGACTCATAAGTTTGTCCATACCATGTTTCAAGCCTTGAATCAAATTTTTACCCAGTCAATTGGACAGTTGACCTAGAAATCAGCTGTATTGGGGAAAAAGTCAATTGTGGCCAAATTACAGTCAAACCTCATAAATTTTGACCCATATCAACATTATAAACTCATATGAACCATTTGATCAAGTTTGGACCACAACTCCACAAGAAATTTGATCAAATCACCAAAAGGGCAAAATGGTCATTTTTAGGGTTTTGACTGTACAAAGGCAATTTCTGACTTTTGACCTAGCCAATGGAAAATGGGGTTCAAGCATGCACTCAAGGATTCAATGGAATCATCTTGACCTATTCACAAGGTTTAAAAGATCTCAAGTGCATTGGATTGACAGATGAATTTTTCAGTCAACTGATCAAAATTTGACTGTACACTGAAAAGTCAAACTTTGACTTTTTGGTCAAAATCAAGTGCCAAGGGTCATTTTTCATCAAGATGTGTCAAAAAATGAAACTTGTTCATCAAGAAACCCATTTTTTCAAATTAGGGTTTAAAGTTGAAAAATTTCATAACTTGGAATTTTTCTAAGTTATGAAATTTTCTTAATTTTTCCTAACTTTGCCCAACATTTTCACCATTATGAAATTGGATTCAAACAAAACTTCCAACATGAAAGTTGTATTCCTCCACAAAGTCGATAACTTTGATTCACAAAGTTTTCCCAAAAGAAGCTTGGATCTCAAGTTATGATTTTTGGAACAAGGGTCCCTAAAACTTTTAACTTAGTGAAATTTTGCCCTAGTTTAGGCAGGATTTTGACCTATCTTCTTGGCCATTTTTCACATAGTTACACTTGGAATCTCAAGTTGCATTTCAAATATGGATTTTAGAGAATGTTGCAAGCTTTCCAAAATGTCCAAGAACTCTCCAAACACATTTGTGGTTAGAGAGAATCGAAGGCTTGAAATTGGCAAAAACTCACTTTTCATCCCTGGCATATTCATGTTCATACAAATTGTAATTTCAAGTCAGCTTGCTTTGCACTAGATTACAGGCCTCCAAACCACTTCACACTCAATAATTAAATGCAAATCCATCAGCCTAAGGAATTGTTTTGGTTATTAGGGCATTGCACACAAGACTAATCCCTAAGTAGAAAAAGCAATATTTCCATTTTTGCTTAAATGTGCTTTATGTCAAAACTGAATCCCTTAAGCATTGGTCCATATCTGATGCAGCAAATCAAATCCACAAGTTGGAGGGGCCAAGGGCAAAATGTGCAAGCATAAGGATAGCCTGTACAGACCTGTTGGACATGACTTCCCATTTTTGCTTCATATACAAGAAATATGCCAAATACATGAGAACTTGAACATCGGCCAAAACAAACTTGTGAAAACATTTGAACCATCTTTCTCACACCTCTCTGAGCCAGAAACACGATCTCTTGAGCCTTCAAACATCCCACATCAAGAAATCACCTTCCATTGGAAAAATAGGGAAGCATCTGCAACTTGACTTCCATAGCTCAATTGGCTCGTGCGTTCTGGCCCAAACCTGTTCAAACACATTCCATTCCATCCATCCAAGTTATCCCAAACCTTAAACACCAACTGTAACTCCATTTACAGGGTTTTCCATTTTCATTTTGAGCTTGTGCAGGTTGAGTTATGTAGGCTTGTTCAAGCATATTCAAGGCAAGTAGGGTATTGGAGAAGGTCAAGTGAAGTTCAAGCAAGCTCCCAGACATCTCAAGCCTTGTTGAAAAGCTCCACATTTCCCTACACGAAGTCAGCTGAAACAAGTTTTTATCAACTTCCTATCTCTCTATTTAGGAATATTTAGCCTTAGGTTTGTGAATAAGAAATGTAGTATTCATTGCCATAAAAGCTGTACATATGCTCAATTTTCATTTTTATTAAGCGTGCTAAGAGAATTTGGTCCATGAACATACTGAAAAAATTAGGTTAGTTTTTAGGGCCATAGAAATTCTCTCTGGTCTTTGAGAGTTAGGACAAGTTGTTTATATGGTTGGATTCGTCATGAAAAGCTCTACAACTTTGATGTTATGTGTTTTTGCAATAGAGCTCGTATACAGGATCTGGCAATTGTACAGGGCGCACGCGTTTTTGAAAGTCAGAGGTTGAAGAAGAAGTGGCTTGGGATGGGCCTTGGTCCTTTCACTTTTGACACCCCCTTTTACTTTTTGCACCTCCTGGCCCAATTTCTTGATATTTTATATTTTTGCATTTTTATTTTCATTTCTGATTATATTTTGTATTCCCAAATATAAAAATACTTAAAAAATATTTTTTTATAAATTTTCATATTTATTTTGTATTTTATTTCTATTTTTCTAAACATAAAAGTAATTTAATGAACATATATCTTTATTTTATTTTAATGAAAACTTAGAAATAAAATATTAAAAAATCATACTTTATATTTTTATTTATATTTAAATGTATTATACTAAATATTTTTTATTTTTGTGTATATTTTATTTCATTTTTATACATGTTTAAATATAATTAATAATACATATATACTTTTATTTTATTTAATAAATACTTGAGAATAAAAACATGAAAAATATACTTCTTTTTTTATCAATTATTTATAATTAAAATAATACATTTTTCTAAATATATTTAATTTTACATCATTTTATTTTATTATACATAAATAATATAATTAACATATTTATTTTCTTAAAGAAAAATTAGGGTTTACCCTTAATAAAAAATAATAATTTCTTTTATTTTATTTCTTCCTTTTTTGTATTAAATATTTTTACATACATAAAAATAAATAAACTTTTTGCATATTCATATTATTTCATATATTTATTTAATTTGTTTATATTAAATATTTGTTCATTTATTATTTATGCCATTGGATTCAATTTGGATGTAATAGTAAATTAGGTTTTTTATTTCTTGTCAAATACACCCCCATTCAAAGATTGTACCCCCATCCCCATAATCATGTTGTAATAGCTTAGACTTTTAATTCTCGCACCTTATGCTTTCAATTATGTCATGATTAGAGATTAGGGTTTGTATGCAAAAATCCAAAATCAACAAGTAGTTTGACTTAATACAAAGACAAAAATGCATGAAATCAATACACAATGCACACTTGCACCCCTAGGGTTACAATCCATTTGTTACCTAAAAAATGGGCCATGTTATGCATGTTGGGTACTTTGGAAAAACAAAAACAAAACAAAAGATCATAGTCCCTCGATGATGCTATCTTGGTTGCCTAAACAAAATGATCAAGTCCCTCAGAAAATTTGCCAAAGATACTTAACACAATTGCTATCATGGTCTATACGATGACCCGCGCCTGTCCCGTTTAACATTCTAACACAAGGTTGTTCACCAAATACAATGGTGAAATAACACTGTCAAAAGGGTTAAAAACACATAGGAAAGATCTTTGAGTAAAATAGGGTAGACAACTCTTAGTTACTTGATCAAAGACTTGCAAAACATCCTTGTTATTTTCAAACACACTTCACAACACAATTTCAAAACATTTTCCAAATCAAACTTTCAAACATTGAAATCTCTTCAAAAAGACAAAACACCTTTGTATACATTAAAACAATAATCATTACAAAAGTTTCCACAACGATGTCCTCTTTTCAAAACATCTTTCAAAACCACACACAAAGCACCATTTCAAACAATTGAAAAGCAAAAGTAAGTGATCTAAACAAGTAACTAAGAGCCCATGGATAACCATGGATGAAAAGGGTGCTTGCACCTTCCCTTTTCATAATCTACTCCCCGAACCCAAGAAAACATCTCAAAGGTCTTTCCTGTGCTTTTTGACCTTTCCTTAGGATAAAATAAAAAGTCGGTGGCGACTCTTGCTAAACCGAAACATTTGCGAACACAGACGCAAAATCCCAAGTCAGTTCTCCCACCGTATCACAGTATCAACTCAATAAAACCAGATGAAGAGCTTTCGATCATATGATTAAAGAAAGGTCCTGTCAGAGTTCCCATGAACATATCAACCAGCTCCCTATCAGACATTGGATGTTGAACTCTTCCAGCCAGATCTCTCCATTTCTAGGCATATTCCTTAAATCCTTCATTCGAACCCATATTCATACTCTGTAATTGCACACGAGTTGGTGCAAGATCAACATTGTATTGGTATTGTGTGTAAAAAGTAGCAGCCAGGTATTCCCAAGTACGTATACTGGTTGCTTCCAGCTGGTAGAACCATTCCAATTGTGTTCCAGATAAGCTCTCTTGAAATAAGTGAACCCATAACTTTCTGTAAGCAGTATGAGGTTGGATCTTCCGGACATAAGACCTCAGATGAAGCTTATGACAAGAAACACCATCATATTTGGAAAAAGTAGGGACCTTGAATTTATGGGGGATAATAACCCCCGAGATAAGACCCAACTCTTCAAAATCAAGCCCAGGCACTTTCTGGGTTCCATGGCACTCAGACGATCTTCCAGCTGTTTGTATTTGTCATCAGCATGAGGATATTGCTCATCATAATAGTCTTCTTCATCAAGATTTTACAAGAACCAAGGTTGTTTCCCTTTCCGCTTTGATCCTTTGGCCGTCTTCTTCTTGATTGTCATCTTCATTTGATGGGATATCAGAAGCTTGAAACTGTTTGGCGAGACCTTTGAATCTTCTCCCCATGTTGAGGATACCAATCGATTTCCTATTATTTTTCTTCTTGGCGATGAGCGCCATTAGTGCCCCTTGGCTAAGTTCAGGAGCGTCTCTTGGAATTAGGAATTTTGAGCTCGAAGGTCTTTCATAGTTTGTTCGAGAGCCATCTTTTACTGAAATAAACAGCAAGAAGATGAGAAATCCTGTCTTGGAAAATACCTGTTATGTAATGACATGCATGATATGTGGATGCAATATTTTCAAGGATCTCGCGGGATAAATAAAAGGAAATGTTAGAAGTTGAGTATGGCTGCAACTTTTACTGAAGAACTTTGCATATTTGAACGTCCTTCTATGAGAATCAAGCTTACCATGTCGAGTGGGTCCTAGTCTTTTACTCAAGCGAAAGTACTTTGATCTTTGGTGGAATTAGAGGAAAATAAATCCCCTTTCCCCTTGGTAGACGTCTGGTTCATGATAATCCTGCATCACAGGCCTTTGAGATCATTGAAACGATCAGTGAAAATGATATCGTATGATGTCATGATGTCATGTTTGAACAGATAACAAACACAAACAAAGCACACAGAAGCCTTAGGTTTAAGGCTTGATTGGGGTTCGTAGGTAAGTACCCTCTTGAAGTTTAGTTGGCTTAACTTGTCCAAAGAATAGTAACTGGGTTCTAGGAATCTCATATCACCGATCTTTCTCACATGCTTTGTTTCATCAGAGCAACTGACTTGCCACTGAAATATCTCGAGAGTTAAATCTCAATGAGTGTAGCCTTGAGTATAAACCAACTTTGGATTGCAACAAAGCTGACCATCTCACTATCTTCTAATGGCTAAATTGGGTCAATTAAGGTTCTAAAGGCCAGTTTGTGCTTATGACACCACGCACCAGCCTAGTGTTATCCTCGACTGACTCAAGGAACACCAGTATAAACCAATGTGTCACATTAATGTAGCCATCACTTCAACCATACCGGTCTACATCGTACATTTTCCATGATCTATAGCTACTTACCTAAGGTGCCCCCAGATCCGGGTATAGGATCTTTGCAAGAAATTTAAAACCTGAGCAACCCTCAAATATAAAGCAGTCAAAGAAAACAAGTAAAACAAGTAAAGTGATTCTAAAATCTAAGGTAACCCCTCTTTTAATATCCCCAACAAAGTTTCCAGTTTTGTAATACAGTGGGAGAATTGACTTGGTTTTTGCGTTTTATCACAAATGTTGTGGATAGCAAGAGTCACCAACAACTTTTCTTTTATCCAATATTTAGGAAACGGTGAAAAGAATAGGAAAGACCTTGATAGATTTTGAGTTCAGGGGATAGGCTATGAAAAGGGAAGGTGCTAGCATCCTTTTCATTTGTAGTTATCTACGAGATCTTAATCGCTAGCTCACTTTTTAAATTTTGCTTTGTGTTGTGTATGTTTGAAAAATATTTTGAAAAGTTGCCAATTGTAAGGCGAAACTTTGTAATGATTCTCGTATCTATCCTCGAGAATGCATACAAAGTGTTTTGAAAATATTTTGAAAGTGTCTGGGTGAAATGTTTTTGTTTTGAAAAGCTTTGCGAGCAAGGATTAGTAGCGTTCTACCTCCTCAAGTTTGTTCTTGTATTTTCCTCCTCCTTTAGATAGTGCTACCCTACCATTAGTTGGTAGGAAGCCCTATCGTTGAATGTGAAGGGACATGTGAGGGTCATCGTACAATCATCAAAGGAAACCGTGAAGGACGCTTTAGCAATTTTTCATAAGGGAATAGATCATTTACCGAAAGGCAGCATCGAAGGGTCATCAAGGGACTATGATCTTTATATTGAGGGACTTTGCTAAAGCGCCCCCACGTTCGAGAGACTCGACTATTTTTCCGAAGGCAACAAGGGAGGTTACCCTAGAGGTGCGAGTGTGCGAGTGATTTGATTTCAGTTATTTTAATCTTTGCGTTAGGGTTAGCTATCAATTCGTTTTAGTCTTTCCATGCAACCTAATTACTAAACAATAATAGCAAATATAGAAAAGCAATAAATGTGTGGAAAGTAAAGGCAGAAAGTAAACATAAACCTATTACATCGCTTTGAGGCAGTTACATAGTATAAAGCGGAAGTAAAAAAATTCCTAAGTTATTACAACCCGTACACAGTTACATAATAATGAAAAGAAAAGAAATGCGAGAAATAAAAATTGCATTCGCACAGTCGATCTAAAAATATGAAAAATAGAAAAGAAAAGATTTTTTTGGTATTTTTATGAAAAAAATTTGTGATTAATTAATTAAAACTTAAAAAAACCTAATTAATTTTAGTAAAAAAAAGTCAATTAATTTTTAAAAAAACCTAAGAATCTACTTAATTTTAATTAAGAAAATAATTAGTTAAATTAATTTAATTAAAAAAAGGTGATTAAATCTAAACCTAATTAATTAAACTAAAACTAATATTTTGATATTTTAATTAGTAATTAAAAACAAATAAGTAAAATAAAAAAGAAAAGAAAAGTATAAGAAAAATATTTAAAAAAAAACAAATTGGGCCTGATTAAGCAAACAAGGGGGTGTTGAAAGGCATTTTGTTAGGCCCAAAGAGGAGAGGCCCAATACACTAGATGAAGTATGTGTGCTCTATTGCTTTTCTCCAGGGAGGGTTCATCATGTTCTTGCGGATCTGGAAACATTGGATCAAACCTTGTGAAGATCTGATGGTGATATGTGGTTGGGCGCGTCTAGGCTTGTGGGATGCGCTGCATGTAATCACTGAAAATCAGAAAATATGAAAAGTTTGTCAAAACCAGGGATCGAAATCGTACCCTGGGATAGTAATGCCTTAGCGTGCATGTTTTAACCACTGGGTGGTGATACATCATGTGATACGGTGGCAGAACCGGACTGTTTTAGGAAAATGCTGGTTTGCGTTTTACATTTGTGTTTGCAAAATGTCACGGTAAGCAAGAGTCGCCATCGACTTTTATTTTATCCAACTGGAAAGGACAAAAGCATAGAAAAATTCCTTTTTCGAGATTTTGAGTACGGGGGGTAGATTATAGAAAGGGAAGGTATTAGCACCATTTTTATCCGTAGTTTTCTACGGGCTCTTAGGTACTTGCTCATCATTTTGAAAATTGCTTCCGTGTTTGTGTATTTTGAATTTTTTTTGTTTTACTTCGTTTTAACCCTTGTATCAGTCCTCAAGAGTGTTACGAAGTGTTTTTGAAAACTTTGTTTGAAAAGAGTGTAAGTGTGGAAAAGTTTATTTTGAGCAAGTACCTACTAGCATCTACCTACTCGAAAAAAGAATCGTTTTTGTTCTTGTTTCCTTTAGACAGCGATATCCCACTATTAGTGAGTAGGTAGCACCATCGTTGAAATTGTAAGGGTCAATTCGAAAGGGACGTACAATCATTAAAGTAATGTTAGGACGTCTTAGTAATAACCCTAATGTCTTAAGATCATATTCGAGGCAACATTTCCGAGGCAACCTTTCCGAGGCAACATTTCCGAATGGGACTTTTGATCTTTGTTTAGACAGGAGGGTGACCACTAAAACACCCTATACTTAATGATTGTTTACCGAAGGCAACCGAAGTGAGAGTATACCCTAGGAGTGCGCATGTGCGAGTGATTTGATTTCAGTTATTATCTTTGCACATTTAGAGTTTGCTAGCCATTTTAAATTAACATACAATCTTGTCATGCAATCCTATTATCATACATCTAACAGTCAATATTTTGCGAAAATTAAAATGCGAGAAATAAAACTATGCTATTACAAGGCTTCGGGGAGGGGGATTAGTTACATAGCCAAAAACCCGTAAAATGATAAACAAAAGAAAAATCCTAATTAAACTATTACATCCCATGAGCAGTTACATTAATATGGTAAAAATAATAAACGCGCGCGATAAATTAAGAACGAGAGAAATTAGGGTTTTGACCCCGTCTAAACCTGACTAAAAGAAAAATCATATTTTTTTTTTATTATTTTGAGAAAATAAGGTTTTAATTGAATAGATACAAACCTAATTACTAATTAAATTAAATTAAGAAAAATAATTAATTTGACCTATTTTTGCATTTTTGTTATTTTAAGAAAAGAAAATAAAAATTAAATCAAACAAACCCTAATTTTCTAATTTATTTTAAATTATGTATAAAAAGGTTAGAATTACCCTAAAATTAAACTAAACTAATTATTAAATTAAAATTGATAAAAATAAAACCTAAATCTAAATTGTTGAAAATTGATTTTATGAGTTTTGTAAAAAAAAGAATTAATTTTATGTTGGAAAATAATTAATCAAAATAAATTAAATAAAAGAAATAGAAAATAGAAAAGAAATTAGAATGGGTCTGGTTGTTTCAGCAGGAAAAGGGGTATGATTAACACTTTTTGGGCCCAAATGCTAACAACCCGTTTGACTTTTCCAGATTCCATGCGCCTGCTTGACTCATGCCCATGATAGGCCCTCATGTGGTAGGCGTTGGATCTGGTATACTGGAGATCTGATGGTTGAGAGATGATGGCATATGGTGATCACCTTGTGTGCATATGTGCCTGATTATGTAAGAAGAAAAATCATGAAATAATATAGGGACCTGGGGATCGAACCCAGGCCCTTTGGCTTTTCCAAGCGCCTGATGACCAACTGAGCTAGCGTACTTATTTGTATAAAGGACAACAAACAAATATTATATTGAAGAAAAAAAATTAATATATGCCAAACGCGTAAATTTTGAATAAGCGAATCAGGGGGTGCCACGCCACCCTTCTTCTTCCTCTCTCCGTTGGTAAAAGGTCTAACTTTTACCTACAGTTGTCTGGGCGTAGGTATAAGCCTATGTTCCTCCAAAATTCTCTGCAAGCATGGTAAATCAATTCCAGTGGTACCAATCAACTCGTTGCAACCTCACGAGCATCATGGTACCACTTTCCATGGCCAATTGTTCCTGCAAGCAAAACCCCTAAAAACGAAACCTAAACCCTAATCATGGCAACTTTCTGTATGGTTAAAAAAACGCAATTGAGTATTATCATTAGCTTGCAAATGTTTTAAGGATTCAAAATATTTCCATAAAATATGCTAACAATGCCAAATTTATGAGATACGATTTCAAAAAATCATAGAGGTCGTGGTATACTTACAGCGCGTATCTGGGCACGAAAATGCTTGCTAATGATTGGGATAGAGTCCTTAGATGTCCAGCAAGAGAATGGTGTGCTTGGAATGGCTTGAAGAAGCCTGGAATTGAGAAATCAGATTGCAACTTTTCTTGATTTTTTTTAAACTTGTTCTTCTCTTTTCACGCCTCCAATGTCCTTTTTTTGGTCTGTACATTCTCTATATGTACCCTAGAATGAATTAGGTTACAAACTTGCTTCAAATATTTTTCAATTAAGGTGATTGAATCATGATTTGATCCTTATGCCAATCTTTCCAAATCAAGTGAAATCCAATCTTTTTGTGTCCAAATGAATCTTGCACGATTTGATTCTCTTCCCAGCTATATAAGAGACCTAAACATGCACAAAATCTCAAGCTTTGATTAGTTTTGATATTTTCATAATTTTATTTTGATTTAATTTAATTTAATTGAAATAAAAATCAAAATAAATGATAAAAATAAAATAGAGACAATTGGTAAGGATCATGGGCCGTGGATCATGTTACAAACTTAATGCAAGCAAAAACAGTTGGGCCCATTTGACAAAAATTACAATTTTGGGCATATTTGACTTTTGGTAATTTTGCAAAAAGAATCAACTTCACCAATGCATAACTCCTTCAACTTTGACCCTGGATAAGTGTTTTTAGACTTTTTAGAAAGCTTAAGATTTCCTCTAAGCAACCCTTTTGGTATCATCTCAATTGAGTCTTCAGTGTTCATGTATGAAGCTTTGACATAAAAGGTGTTTTTGTTGACTTTTCAAAATGATCTATAATGTCCAAATTTATATCTTCTTGTGAATGCATATTTTGAACTTGTGAGCTGAATATGAATTGTAGGGAATTTCATTCTCTTCAAAATGAGCTTTGGATGGGTCATTTTTGATAAAGTATGAGAAAGTTATGCTTGGTCAAAGTTGAGTTGGCTTTTCTTGCAAAACCCTAATTTAGCAACTTTTGGGTTTTGATGAATTGTGATCAATCCTTGATGAATCATGATCAACCCTTGATCAAATGATGAATAATACTTCAAAATGAGAATGTTGACCAAAAATCTTGAAGTTTTACTGTATGTAGGACATAGTTGACTTTTGCCCTAGCACAGTCGATTTTCAGGTCTTTGAGCAATTGACTGAGCAAAATTTCTCTGTATGACATTGATGATGTTGTGAACATATTAGGATTATAGTGAGCATTTGGGACCCTTTTGATTCAAACATCTTGATGCAAACTGAAACCCTAATTTGAGGTAGACTGTCTTAGAAGAGGTTTTGTCTGGTCAACCCTTGGACTTCCTTGAGCAATTTGAGGACCTTACTTGGAATGTATTGAGAAATATGGGAGGGAAAATTTTGGGGTACAACAGCTGACCCTGTTCAATCTTCTTAAACTTGAGGATGTAGATTGGCTTGTCTGCCTTTCGTGATCCGAGGGTGGAAGATGATTGAACACTAGAGTGCCCAGAAATTTGCACTCGCATGAAGTGGTACTCGTCTTGCAATGTCGGGAATGGGCTTATAGATGCCCTTTGGAGGTTGGTGACGGAGGATGGGCTTAAAGATGCCATCAGAAGAAGTGTCGATTGCACAAGAGATTCCTTTGCGAGAGCCCGTGTACCTGTTGTTGAGGAGGACTACGCTGGGGAGTGCTAGCCTTTGTCTTGGTAAAAGTAGAATTTTAGGAGCTTCAGTCGTCCGTTATTCTACTGGGGAATCACCTCTTGGTCGAAGAGGTGCAAATGAACTGCTATCTGGTCGTGCTCCAGGCTTCACAGTGATTTGCTGAGGAAAATAAGACCGACTACTATCTGGTCGTGCTCCAGGCTTCACAGCGACTTACTAGGGAGATGAAATTAAACTTGCTATCCGGTCGTAATCCAGGCTTCAAAATTTCTCACTTCTTATCTGGTCATGCTCCAAGCTTCATAAGGAATTAAATTGTTATCCAGTCGTATCCGGGCTTCAACTTGAATTTAAGGCAATACCAATATTCGGTTGATTCTGGGCTTCTCAATAATTGGCCGAGTAAATTGTTATTCGGTCGAATTCCGAGCTTCGCAGTACCTTATACAGTTATCTAGTCGTATCCCAGGCTTCAGTATCCTTTGCCTCTATCTGGTCGTAATCCTGGCTTCACGGTGTCCTATACCATTATCTGGTCGAGTCCAGACTTCATGGTGTTTGGAGAAATCAAGATATTATCCGGTCAAATCCGGGCTTCATAACTTGCATTAAAGATATACAACTATCTGGTCGACTCTAGGCTTCATAGTATTCTTTGCTGCTATCTGGTCGTAATCCAGGCTTCACAGTGTCTTATACCATTATCTGGTCGATTCTAGGCTTCATGGTATCTTACTGAGGGTTAAGCTGTTATCCGGTCGATTTCCGGGCTTCACGGCTTGTGTTTATGACATACCACTATATGGTCGCTTCCAGCCCTCATGGTGTCTTGTACTGCTATCTGGTCGATTTCCAGGTGTTGTACCCCAAAATTTTCCCTCTCATTTTATCAAGATTTCCCCTCACAAGACTCTTTGGACTCCAGACAGGATTAGGGTTTGCTCTGCTTAAGACATCTCCTTGCATTGTTGACCTGAAATTAGGGTTTGAGTTTGCACAGGGATTTTTGGACTTCCAATGCTTAATATGACTTTCATACTTCACGTTGGACTTATAATATTGCCCTTACCAAGTTTCAAGCCTTGGATCAAATTTTTGCTCAGTCAATTGGACAGTTGACCTAGAAATCAGTTGTATTAAGGAAAAAGTCAACTGTGGCCAATTTACAGTCAAACCTCATAATTTTTTATCCACGTCAACATTATAGACTCATATGAACCATTTGATCAAGTTTGGACCACAACTCCTCAAGAAATTTGATCAGATCATCAAAAGGGCAAAATGGTCATTTTTAGGGTTTTGACTGCAGAAGGGCAAATTCTGATTTTTAACCTAGCCAATGGAAAATTGGGTTCAAGCATGGATTCAAGGACTCAATGGAATCATCTTGACCTAATCACAAGGTTCAAAAGATCTCAATTACATTGGATTCACAGATGAATTTTCCAGTCAACTGATCAAAAATCAACTGTACACTGAAAAGTTAAACTTTGACTTTTTGGTCAAAATCAAGTGCCAAGGGTCATTTTTCATCAAGATGTGTCAAAACATGAAACTTGTTCACCAAGAAACCTAATTTTACAAATTAGGGTTTAAAATGGAAAATTTTCATAACTTAAAAATTTGAATTTTTTTTATTAATAACCATGTATTAAAATAATATTTCGCAAATAACCGGGTTTCGGAAAAAATTACGCAAATAACCATGTTTCAGATGACTCCCCAAACAAGGAGCCATCTCACTTGGCGCCTCCACCTAGGGTTTTGCCCTAGGCGCCATCTCACTTGGCGCCTCCATTGGCTTTTAGCCAAGTGATATGGCGCATGCTCCTTAAAAGTGAGAGGAGGCGCCATCTCACTTGGCTCCTAGGGAAAAACTAGGGCAAAATGCTGTTTTATAAATAATTCATCCGTTTCTCCGAAATTTCTCACACTTTCTCGCACTATATTTTTATTTTGTACTCCGTTATTTGCGTCATGACGTCGCCTATGATTTTTAGCAGAGATGGTTACGTTATATTCTCCGCCACGAAACCTGCGATGAAAATGAAATTCTGGCACATTCACTCCATGGAGCGTCTGAAGCGGGAGTTGATGCGGTGGCTAGATGGAGACATTGCGGAGGGGGGAAAAATTTGAAGGATCCAGCGAAAACGAACAACAACCTCACATGCGACAGGAAGACCTAATGTGTGGTTGGAGGAAGTCAAAACAGACAGTGATGTAATGCTGATGATGCACGGGTCAGATGAAATTGTGTTAACAGTTGTAATTTCCTAGATTGAATATCGTTAATTATTGTTGTACGCGTTTTATTAACTGTAGAAAAATCTGTTAATGGAAAACCCAAATGTTTACAACACAAATATTGAAAAGATTTTATGTATTACAATATTTATGTGGTCGAGCCAGACGCCCGATTCAGACAGTTTTTGCGATTGTGTCCGACCTGACGGCATAAAACATACTTTCTTTCCAACCTGTCAAGATCGTCCATTTCTGTTGCGATGCGCCTACTTTTGGGACGACCCTTCTTGTTCCTTCGCATTTGGTCATTGTGCCAAACTATATCGCCGTTGTATTCAGGCCAATAATCCGGTTTTGCCACCAAAGGAAAGTTGTTGTTGTAAACAGTGAGCAACGTTTTAGATTTGTAAACGTTTGACAGCAGTTGAAGCGCGTCTTGATGGGTATGAGCACAAGCGGCAATGACATGAGAGCAAGGCATACGAAATGCTTGAAACCTGCCACAATCGCACCATTGAGAAGGTAAAATGACCCTGTATTCTTGTCTTGGCAGGCCTTCATTGTGGTCGATTGTCTCTTTCACAATGAAGTTGTGGCTGTGTCGGTCAAACCGTATAACCATGTGAGTGTTGGCTTTAGCACTTTCAGCCTTAATGTATTTCATGCAGCTTTCACTCCATAGTTGTCCAGATTGCAACATCGCATTCCATATTTCACCTCTTTTGGCAAATAACGCAGCCATCCTAAAATACGTAGATTTTACCAAGGCAGTGATTGGGAGGTTTCGTATGCCCTTGAATACCCCATTCATTGATTCAATAAGATTCGTTGTCATATGCCCCAATCTTTGGCCATTGTCGTATGACCTAGTCAATTTTTTCCATCGGAATATTGTCGATCCACCTACCGGCTTCCGGATTAGACAAACGGATCTCGTTGCGGTAATATTTGAATGTGGGTTGTGTCAATGCATATCCCGCATTCATAACCGCTTTCCTCAATGTTTTGTCCTTGACCTCCCTTGAGAAATTCTGTACGATATGCCTAACGCAATAGACATGCGTAGAAGGAGGGTCATGCCAACCATTTGTTGGATTATTGTAGGCACTTTCAATGGAGGCATGTCTGTCCGAGATCAAACAGAGATCTGGTTGAGGAGCCACGTGTGTCCAAAGATTTTTCAGGAAAAAGCTCCAAGCACCACCGGTCTCCCCCTCGACAAGGGCAAATGCAACGGGGAAAATGTTGTTGTTGCCATCTTGTGCAACTGCCATCAATAGCGTGCCTTTGTACTTCCCATACAACCAAGTCCCATCAATTTGTAGAATTGGTTTGCATGATGCAAACCCTGTGATGCATGGTTAAAATGCCCAAAACACGCGACTGAATATTCCGTTGCCATGCAGTAGACTACCATCTTGGGCGTACGCTGGCAATGTTTCCAGAACGTAAACACTACCTGGAGAATACGTCTTGAGTGCATTTAGGTAGCGGGGAAGTTCTCGGTATGACTCCTCCCAGTTTCCGTACACCCTTTAAATCGCCTTAGTCTTTGCTAACCACGCCTTACGGTAAGACGGAGTGTAGTTAAAAACCGTGGTGATGTGGGAGATGATTGTTTTCACCTTCAAAGATGGGTCGTTGCTGACCAGGGGTAGGATTTCTTGATAGATTAGATCATAGTTGAGTTTTCGGTGGTCCTGTGATTGAGTGGAACTTACACAAGTGTGGGTAGTCATAGAACCTATGACCCAGCAGTCACCCCTTAATCTGTATGATGCGGTCAGCTTGAACATACAGTCAGGGTGGACACACTTGATCTTGTACCTTTCCGGGTTGACACGATCCACCTTAAAATCAACCGAGTTGAGCATGTGAAATTTTTTAATGGCCCTGATGCATTCCTCTCTGTTACGAAACTTGTCCTTCTCTTTTAAATTTTCATCCGACTGCATATACGGTTTGAAAAATAAGTCAGTAGAAGGTTCATCTCCGCCCATGTTGAAGTTTGTCATGTGCGGAGGTGGTGTGTAGATTTTGTCTGTAGGAATACTAGGGATGCCATCATCGTCAGAATCATCGTTCACCATTTCATCAAACTCTAACTCGTTATCTTCTTCTTCATCATCAACTGCATCTAACTCATCTTGTTCATTCTCCAAAGGCTCAACCTCCTGTGTCACCGGAGGCTCTTGAAGCAAAACGTACAACTCAATAGAGTCTTATCCAGAATAGACATGGCTGGAAATCATATTCTGGAGATCCTCGTCATCTTGAACTTCAACCTTATAAAAAATTACTTGGTTGTTTCCAAAGAAAACTGGATTCTGATAAAATATCTGGGACACCGGGCCTCTTTCAAGTTTGGCCTCCAATCTTTTTTGAAGTACGAGAAATTGGCTTTCCCGTTTAAGAGAAATCGAATGTTGTTTGTGTTTCTAAACAAAAACCCAACTGTGGGACAAATGTATGTCTCACCGTTGAAATGTGCTTTGACGACAAATTGTGGTGAAGAGGCCATTGCGTAGAATTGTTTTAAGGTTTGAAGGTTGGAATGTTTGAGGTTTATTGATTGTATGAAGGTATGAATGTTGTAATGTTTGAAGGTTGGAATGTATGAATTTGATGACTGATTCGAAGGTTGGAAGATTTGACAGATTATGTGAATCAATGTTATGATAAACGTAAGGCTAAAAATTTCAATTAAGTAAGGATGCAACCCCCCAAGGCTGCCAATAATATTACATGCAATAATGAAACCTCATAGGTTGCCACCTAGCCTGGCCCTATTCTGCACATATACATGTTTTTTGTAAGACTCCACCCATCAACTCCAATGGGCTTGCATGCAATAATGAAAGGAATCCTAAAGGCTGTCACATAGCCTGAGCCTATGCTGTAACAAAGGACACCTCTTATTCGCCAATTGGGGTGGCGACACCATTCATTTTTGTACTCTTTCGCCAAGTCCAATGGCGCCTCCCTTACTGTCCAATCGTGATACATGCATGGGCTTATGAAACCCCATAGGCTGCCACCTAGCCTGGCCCTATTCTGCACATATACATTTATTTTGTAAGACTCCACCCATCAACTCCAATGGGCTTGCATGCAATAATGAAAGGAATCCCAAAGGCTGTCACGTAGCCTGAGCCTATGCTGTAACAAATGACACCTCTTATTCGCCAATTGGGGTGGCGACACCATTCATTTTTGTACTCTTTCGCCAAGTCCAATGGCGCCTCCCTTACTGTCCAATCGTGATACATGCATGGGCTTATGAAACCCCATAGGCTGCCACCTAGCCTGGCCCTATTCTGCACATATACATTTATTTTGTAAGACACCACCCATCAACTCCAATGGGCTTGCATGCAATAATGAAAGGAATCCCAAAGGCTATCACGTAGCCTGAGCCTATGCTGTAACAAAGGACACCTCTTATTCGCCAATTGGGGTGGCGACACCATTCATTTTTGTACTCTTTCTCCAAGTCCAATGGCGCCTCCCTTACTGTCCAATCGTGATACATGCATGGGCTTATGAAACCCCATAGGCTGCCACCTAGCCTGGCCCTATTCTGCACATATACATTTATTTTGTAAGACTCCACCCATCAACTCCAATGGGCTTGCATGCAATAATGAAAGGAATCCCAAAGGCTGTCACGTAGCCTGAGCCTATGATGTAACAAAGGACACCTCTTATTCGCCAATTGGGGTGGCGACACCATTCATTTTTGTACTCTTTCGCCAAGTCCAATGGCGCCTCCCTTACTGTCCAATCGTGATACATGCATGGGCTTATGAAAACCTATAGGCTGCCACCTAGCCTGGCCCTATTCTGCACATATACATTTATTTTGTAAGACTCCACCCATCAACTCCAACGGGCTTGCATGCAATAATGAAAGGAATCCCAAAGGCTGTCACGTAGCCTTAGCCTATGCTGTAACAAAGGACACCTCTTATTCGCCAATTGGGGTGGCGACACCATTCATTTTTGTACTCTTTCTCCAAGTCCAATGGCGCCTCCCTTACTGTCCAATCGTGATACATGCATGGGCTGCCACCTAGCCTGCAAGAGTGACACCTTTCATTTTTTGTACATGCATGCATGCATATATGTAACCCCCTAAGCATGCAAATGTGACACTTCGCAGGCATGCAAGCATAAGCAACCACTACATCAAACTTATTTGCCTATAAATACATACCATATCATACATCTCTCACACCCACACAAGTCTCACTCTCTGCTACGAAATATTTCATAAGTCTATCATACTCTCTATCTCTTCCTAAGTCTTTCATATTCTCAAGCATTTTAAACAATGGCTCTTCTAACAATGGGCGATACTCACAGAGGCACAAGGGAAAACATTGCTGCATTTGTAAGTTTCTGCTTTGGTTATACATTTTTCATACTTCAAATAACACGTTGTTCATCTTAATTAATCTTACACCTGTTAAATTATGAACTCAGGACACCAAAAGATTCAGAATCCGTTCGCACAACTACCTGGCTCCCGACCCATTTATCGTCCCTTATCTGGAATACGCAGGTTTTGGACATGTGATAAAGATCTCCAACTGCACCATTGACTCGAATTTCATTCTTGCAATGTTGGAAAGGTGGAGACCGGAGACCCATACATTTCACCTACCAATAGGTGAATGTACCATCACGCTAGAGGATGTGTACATGCTATTGGGTCTCCCTGTCGACGGTAAGGCCGTGAACGGGTCGGTTCAACAACCCAACTCTCAGTGTGAAGAACTGTTGGGTAGGGATATGGTAGAAGATGGTGGAGCAAGAGGGCATGGAATACTACTCACTGAGCTGAAACGTCATTATGCAAGTTTGGAATTAAATGAAAATTCCTCAGAGAATGACAGAGTAGTAAAAGCCAGAACGTATCTTATGATACTTTTTGGTACATTTTTATTTCCTGAAAGTACGGGAAATAGTGTAAATTTTATGTACTTACATTTACTAACAAATTTTGAAAAAACAAGAAAATATAGTTGGGGTTCTGCAGTATTAGCCCACCTATACAGTTCCTTGTGCAAAAACGCAGTCAAGGAAAAATGTACATTTTATGGGTGTGCATTTTTACTACAAGCCTGGGGTTGGTGGAGGATGGAGTCCTTAAACCCCGTCAATAACAACACTTTCGGTTTCCTGTACACAACAAAGTAAGTCATCAAGTTATAGCATTTATAACTATTCTGCTCTTCCCAAAATATATGCTAAGAATAACATGTTTCTCATTTCCTTTAGGTACTGCGTGAGGGGTATGGATTACGGCAAGAATCCAAGATTCAATGTCGCACTCTACCGCAATCTGTTGGATCACTTAGGCCCAGATGACGTACGTCGTAGCTTTTAACTTTTGTTCATTTAAATTATTTATACATTACTTTTGTGCTAACCTGATTTAAATTTTATCGCAGTTCGTCTGGAGACCATATTTGGGTTTAGGCCATGATCCAAACCTGGAGGATGCAGCAACCTGGACTGCGAAGACTGTAATCATTCGGTTCAACATTATGGAGATGCACCACAGCGACCGTGTGAAGATGCAGTTCGGAATGCATCAAGAGATACCAAGTGATCCAACAGATTTATCCCCATGGCATCTTAAAAGGGTCGACGCCCAGTGGGGTCTTACCAACTGGAAATACTTCGCTCCGGAATGGTGTAAGATGTGGCAGAGGCGTCACCGCTACGTCTTGCAATTCCCGATTTTCCTTACTCAAGGTAACATGCGACACACGGATCAATATTTGTCGTGGTACAGGTCGGTTAGTAACCCAGAAATGCACGTGTCTCATCTAAGGTACTTGGTTGACCCACGCACACAATGGGCACAACCCTCGATTCCCCATCAACAAACCCAAAACCCATCAACCTCCCACCAACCCCCAAGAAGAAACAGACCCACAAACACCCAACCATATTCCCCACCACAACACAACTACAACCAAATGTCGTACAACCAACCACAATCACCACCAAACTACCAATACCCTGATATGCCTCAAACCCAACCATAATACCAACCCCAATACCAGCACACCCACATACCCCATACACAATTTCAGTCTTCCACATATCCCAATATGGCGCCCTCAACATCCAGCCTTAGCCCTGATATGGGAATATCGGAAGATTACGACCAAGCCGACCAAACCTACCATCACCCACCATATCACCAAACCACCCAACATCCTCAATACCAAACACCCCAAGATCCATTTCCTTTCTACCCCCCATACTCAGACGACCAATGCTACAGACCAACCATGGAACCCCACCCACCGCCAACACGACCAAACTTTGAGGGTATGGGTAACCGACTGTACCAGAGCGGATCTTCTAGATATGGAGATCTGACTGATTTTATGGATTCGGACCGCATTGACTTCGCTGGGCCATCGACCTTGCCGCAGCAGGAAACACGACGGCACCCAGCACGAGAAAGGCGAGGACGGGGATGCGGAACCGGGGGTCATTACCGGGTTCCGGGGGATCACTGATGTATCTTTTTTTTCCCAGTATTTTTGTATCCATTTTTTTTACTGTTATTTTAATGTAATACAGTTGGATGTAATTATTTTTTTTTAATAAAAAGTCCATTTTGTTGATCTCTGTCCAACAGGCAATGCACAGGAAAAAAAATAAAAAAAAAATTTTGTTGCCCTAAAAATACACTTAGGCGCCATCTCACTTGGCTTAGGGCATGCCCTAAGCACATAGGCGCCAAGTGAGATGGCGCCTCCCTTAAAAAAATAGGTGCATGCGCCATTTCAGATGGCTCCTCCTTTGGGGAGTCATCTGAAACATGGTTATTTGCGTAATTTTTTCCGAAACCCGGTTATTTGCAAAATATTATTTTAATACATGGTTATTAATAAAAAAATTCTAAAATTTTTCTAAGTTATGAAAATTTCTTATTTTTTCCCAACTTTGCCCAACAGTTTCACCATGATGCCATTAGATTCAAACAAAACATCCAACATGAAAGTTTTCCCAAAGGATGCTTGGATCTCAAGTTATGATTTTGTGAACAAGGGTCTATGAAACTTTTAACTTAGTGAAATTTTGCCCTAGTTTAGGCAGGATTTTGACCTATCTTCATGGCAATTTTTCACATAGTTCCAATTGGAATCTCAAATTGCATTTCAAATATGGATTGTAGAGAATGTTACAATCTTTCCAAAATGCCCAAGAACTCTCCAAAATCATTTATGTTTAGGGAGAATCGAAGAAAAGAAAATGGCCATTTCACACTTTTGTCCATGACATTTTTCATGTTGCTACAAGTTGCAAATTCTGTCCAAACATGTTTGTACTTGTTTACAGGTCCTTAAACCCTTCCACACTCAAAAATTGAATTAAAACACAATGGATTAAGGCATTGTTCTGATCTATGGAACATTACACATTGAATTAATCTAAAAATGGTAAAAAGGCAACATTGCCACTTTGATAAAGTTGGCTTTATGTCAAGTTGTTCCTCTTGAGCTGTGAACCCAATATTTTGCAGCAAACCAACTCCACAAACTTAGGGAAAGGTACACCAACTTTGTGCAACTAGGAAGGAGGCCTGTACAGGCTCTTGAGCATTGTCACTTCACTTTTGCTTCAAAAGCAAGTCAACTTGCAAAATCACCACAACTCTTGTATCTGATATAACCAAGTGTTGTAAACATTTCAAACAAGTTTTGCACATTGCCTAAGGTCGGAAACACGAATTTACAATTCCTCAAACCCTCTAAAACACAAAAACACAAGTTCTTGTCAAAACAGGGCAGGTTCTGCATTTTGATTTCCAAATCACAATCCACTCGTGCGTTTTGCTTGCAACCAGTTTCAACACACTAATTACAACCTACCTAAACTATCCCAACCATTCCCAAGTCACTGTAACTCCATTTACACACTTCACCATTTTTGAATTCTGACTTTGCAGGTTGACTTCTACAAGCATATTCAGGCAAGTTCAAAGCAAGCTAGGCATTGGGAAAGCTCAAAGGAACTTCAAGCAAGCTCACAAGCATCTCAGGCCTCACTCACAACCCTTACATTGCCATACTCGAGCTTGACTGAAACAGGTAAAGTTCAAACTTCTATCTCTCTATTTAGGAATCATTAGGCTTAGGTTTGTGAATATATATATATATATATATATATATATATATATATATATATATATATATATATATATATATATATTTCTTAAAACCAAATTAGGGTTTCCACCCCTTTCAAAAAAGACCATTAATATTTTTAATATTTTTAGGATATTAAATAACTTAGTTTTACATACATAAAAATAAATACAAAAACATTTTGCATATTTATATTTAATTGCACATTTAAATATTTGTCAATTTATCATTTGTACAATGAGTTCAATTTGGTTGTAATAGTTGACTTAGGGTTTTATTGTCTTGCAAATATCCCCCTATCCAAATTTGTATCCCCCTCCCCATAATCATGTTGTAATAGTTGTAGATTTACTTTTACGCACTTTATTGCTTTCAAATATGCCATGATAGAAAGATTAGGGTTTGTATGCAAAAATCCAAAATCAAGACAAAATGACAACACAATGCACACAAGCACCCCTAGGGTTTCATCCACTTGTTGCCTTTAAAATGGCCATGGTATGCATGCTAGGTGTCTTGGCAAAACAAAATCAAAACAAAAAGATCATAGTCCCTCGATGACGCTATCTTGGTTGCCTACACAAAAAATGATCTAGTCCCTCAAAATTTTGCTAAGATACTTAGCACCATTGCTATCATGGTCATACGATGACCCACGCCTGTCCCGTTTAACATCCAAACACAAGGTTGTTTACCAAATTGCAATGGTAAAACAACAATGTCAAAGGGTTAAAAATGTATAGGAAAGACTTTTGAGTAGGTCGGTAGATGCTCCTAGTTACTTGATCAAACTTGCAAACATCCTTGCTAATTTCAAAAACACATCGCAATACAATTTCAAAACATTTCCCAAAAACAAACTTTCAAACATTGAAACATTTTTCAAAATACAAACACCTTTGTATATATTCAAAACAAGAATCATTACAAAGGTTGCCACAATGATGGCCTCTTTTTAAAATACTTTCAAAACCACACACAAAATCACCATTTCAAACAATTGAAAAGCAAAAGCAAGTGATCTTAATTAATTAACTAAGATCCCATGGAAAACCATGGATGAAAAGGGTGCTAGCACCTTCCCTTTTCATAATCTACCCCCCGAACCCAAGAAAACATCTCAAAGGTCTTTCCTGTGCTTTTTGACCTTTCCTTTGGATAAATAAAAAGTCGGTGGCGACTCTTGCTAAACCGAAACATTTGCAAACACAAACGCAAAACCTCAAGTCAGTTCTCCCACCGCATCACAGAACTGGCGACTCTACTGGGGATTTTAACTATAAAAGTGGGGTTACCTTAGGGTTTTAGATCACCTTTACATGCTTATCTTGCTTGACTTGATTGCTTTACATTTGGTTCTATTGTTTGGGTTTGAAATCCTCTAACCGGATTTGGGAAACATTCATAGGTAAATAGCAATACGTTGTGGAAACTGTGCGGGGTATATCGACATGGTTGAAGCAATAGCTATATTAGTGCGACATATTTGTGGGTACCGATAGCCTTTGAGTTAATCAAAGATAATACGGGGCCGCTGAGTGATGTCATAAAGCACTAATGGACTTTTAGAACCTTTACTTGACCATCTTGGCCTTTTTAGGGGTAGTAAGATGACCGGATTTGGTGCAGTTCGAAGTTGGTAGATACTCGATACTACACTCATTGAGGGTTGTTTTCTTGGAATATTCCAGTCGCCAGTAAAGTGGCTAAACTGAAACAATGAACACAGAAAATAATCCAGTGATATTGAGCTCCTTAGAACCCGGTTACTATTTATAGGACAGGTTGAGCCAACTAAACTTCAAGAGGGTACTTACCTATGAAACCCCATACAAGCCTGAAACTAGGAACTTGTGTGACTTTCTTGTACATATATACTTGTGCATAACATCATGGACATCATGAAGTATCATGTGCATCCACTAACCATTTCAAGGATTTGGATTTTCATCTTTGTTCCTGTTTTGTAGATAATGGATTCACTTTGCAGGAAAACAATCCAAGTCAACCTTGTGAGAATTCCTCCTCAACTTAAGGAGCTAGTTTTAAGGATTCCTGAGAATTCTCCATTCACCGAGAGGCATGGTCGTATTCTCAACTTAGTCAACACCAACACTGAGGAAGACATGGTGAAAGTTCTCTTCCAGTTCTTTGACCCCCCTACACCACTGCTTCACATTTCCTGATTACCAGCTTGTGCCTACTTTGGTGAAATTTTCTCAACTCCTGAGGATTCCTATTCTCCATAAACTACCCTACAACGATACGGAAAGAGATCCAAAGCCTGAAGATGTTGCTCAAGCCCTACACTTGCAACCATCTGATGTCAAAAGTCATTGGGAAACCAGAAGTGGTGTCAAGGGTTTCTTGTCAAAGTTCCTGTTTGAGAAAGCTCAAGAATGCTGGAATTCATTGGACCTACAAGATTTTGAGAAGATTGTAGATCTTCTCATCTATGGGTTGGTCTTGTTCCCAAACCTTGACCAGCTTATAGATGTCAGTGTTGTCAAAATTTTCATGGCTCGCAACCCGGTGCCTACATTGCTTGGGGATATCCTCCACTCATTTCACACACGAACAATGAGGAAAAGAGGTGTTCTCATGTGTTGTACTCCTCTTCTAGCAAGGTGGTTTATTTCTCACCTTCCCCAATCAGTTTTGAAGAATGAGCAAGGCTTAAGGTGGTCACAACGATTGATGACTCTTACACATTCAGATGTTCATTGGTTTCTCGATCTAGAGAAAATGTTATCATCATTGATCATTATGTGGAATTCCCTAATGTCCCACTACTTGGCACTAGGGGAGGCATCACCTGCAACCACTGCTTGGCTCTGAGACAGTTTGGGTATGCCCGAAGGGATGACCCACATGACATGCTGATTCTAGACTTGGTTTTTGACTTCGACAACAACGATCAAGGACTTCGACAAAGGTTTATCCGAGCTTGGAGAATGCCCAACAAGGTGGACAGTAAGACCTTGGGACACAAGAATTCCATCCCCATTGAGCCTTACCTCAAGTGGGTAAGAACCCGCGCCCAAAGTCTTATGATGCCTTACCCCTACATACTTCCTGTGATCAAAGAGCCTGTTATGGAAGGAGAGGTTTCATACACCCTCCTACATCCTGACATGCCAACATCACTTGAAGAATTGCAAAGGAGTTGGATACAGCTCAAGGGAGAACGCGATACGTTTGAAGCCCAATTCTACGCCAGTGAGAAGAAGGTTTTGGAACTTACTCGCCAACTTCACGAAGAGCAGACTCTCAACACCTACATTGCACCAAAGAGGATGCACAACGTCTTTTTACATTAGAATTTTGTATTATTATTTTGCCCATGGGGCATTTATGTACTAACAAATTCTATCTTATTAATATGACGTGTGTTCCTTTTTGTTTCAAACAAATTTGAATTTTTGAATCCTTGAATGCATTACATGAATACACATCATTCATCATATGCATAAACAGGTCTTCACACCAGGTTTCCTTATCTCTCTGTTGTTTATTTCAGCAAGATGGATATAGAGCAGACGGTCAAAGACTTACAAGCGCATAATTCACAATTCCAACAGCTACTCATGACCTTGGCAAAGGGTTAGGAGGATCTCAAAGGTCTACTGGAAAAGGAAAAGGAGAAAAAGAAAAAGAAGAGGGTTGGTATGGCTACCATGGGTAGAAGATTTGAAGGTCAAGCTAGAAGGGTCCTGGATTTCCCCTCAACATCTGATGAAGGGGTAGGAAAGGGTAAAGGAACAGTAGTGCAATCTGAGTCTGAGGAAGAAGAAGATGAAGAGGATGAAGATTATTCTAAGCAGCAGTACCCTCTTGCAGACGACAAATACAAGAATCTGGAAGAGCGTCTGGCTGCCATGGAGGTGCAAAGAGTGCCTGAGCTGGATTTCGAAGAGTTAGGTTTGGTTGCTGGGATTGTCATTCCCCCCAAGTTTAAGGTGCCTCTTTTTTCTAAATATGATGGTTTGTCTTGTCCAAAGATGCACCTGCAGTCTTACGTCAGAAAATCCAACCGCATTCTTCTGACAAGGATCTGTGGGTCCATTTCTTCCAGGACAGTCTTTCGGGGACGCAGTTAGATTGGTTCTACCAGCTAGAGAGGTCTGATGTGCACAATTGGGAGGATTTGGCTGCTGCCTTCTACAGACAATATCAATATAATACGGATTTAGCACCAACCCGTACTCAATTACAGAGTATGGGCATGGTCTCAAATGAAGGTTTCAAAGAGTATGCCCAGAAATGGAGAGACTTGGAGGGGCGAGTACAACCACCTCTATATGAGAGGGAGCTGGTAGATACATTCTTGGGAACACTGTCAGGCACCTTTTTCAATCACCTAATTGGAAGTTCGTCTGCGGGGTTCACCGAGTTGATTCTGACTGGTGAGAGAGTTGAAGCTGGAATCAAGAGCGGAAAAATTCAAAAGGATGCATCTGCTTCCGTTGCCATCAAAAAGACTTTTCCTACAAATAAAGAAGTCTCAGCTGTCTACTCCCAAAGAAGTCAAGGAAGAGTTGAGCGCCAGCCAGCGGTGGGGGCTGTAATGATTCAGAAGTCTGCAATTGATCATCCTCGAAACAATCAACCCAAAACCAACTAAGCAAGGGTGGAAAGGCCTGCAAGTCAATTCACCCGAATTAACATGACACCTGCTCAGGTTCTCCCTCATCTGTTGAAGTTAAACCTTGCAAGTTTGAAAGAAGCGCCTAAGAATCCGAATACATCTTCTCCTTACTACCATGCAAATGCCAAGTGTGCTTATCATTCAGACAGCCTGGGGCATGACACCAACAATTGTTGGGCCCTCAAAAATAAGATCCAGCACTTGATAGATGCTAAAGAGGTGGAATTAGACGCCCCTGAAAAGCCTAACGTGATCTCTGCTCCAATGCCAAAACATGGTCACAATGTCCATGTTGTTGAAGAAGATCTTTTCGTTGCTACTGTTGATGATTTGATGACTCCGCTACCGATAATCAAGTTGAATTTGCTGAAGGCTGGGATTTTCCCAGGATGTGAAGAAGATTGCTGCCTTTGTTCCTCCTTACCAACCGACTGTCCTTTGTTGAAGTTAGGCATCCAGCGCCTAATGGATAATCAAGAGATGCTTTTTAAAAAGACTCCTGTTACACCGAATCCTGTCAATGATGTTTCGATAATTACCATATTCATCAATCTTTCCAAGGTCTCCAAAAGACCTGTTAAGATTACATCTGATCTGAATATTGTACCTTTGAAGATCACTATGTCGGGGCCTATCCCGTACAAGTCCAACAAATCAATACCGTGGAACTATGGGGGAGAGATCTTCTACCACGGTGTTAAACAAATGGAATCAACCGAAGAGAGTTCTGATGAAGAGACTTCCGACATTGGAAACATTTTCAGAACGAGTAAAATCACCTGCAGTGGAAGAATTTTCTCTCCGGAGATTGCGCCTCCAAAGGAAATCTTCGGACCCTCAGCCGCTCCTAAGGTTACCCCTGTGCCGGTCAACATATCTGTGAGAACTCCAGTTATTGAAGAAGTTGTGAATCCTGAAGTTGTCCCCTCTGCTGCTGCTGATGATAGAGGAAAAGGGATCCAAGAAGAGCCTGTCAGGATGAGGGCTCAGCCGTTGATCATCCATGAGACCTTTCAAAAAGAAATGGAAGAGATTTTGAAAATAATCAAGAAGAGTGATTATAATGTTGTTGAGCAACTGGGGAAAACCCCCTCAAAAATCTCTATGCTGGCCTTGCTGCTTTGTTCAGAAGCTCATGCCAAAGCTTTGAATAAATTCTTGAAGACAGCCCATGTGCCCCAGGAAACCTCCGCGGACCAGTTTCAGGAATGTGTAGCTAGCCTAACAGCAGACAATGGTATAGGGTTCTCTGACGCTGACCTAACAGTCAAAGGGAGAAAACATAATGACGCTTTGCATGTCTCGGTAGAATGCAGAGGGACTACTCTAGCACACGTTCTGGTAGACACTGGTTCTTCGCTGAACTTCTTACCAAAGAAAGCATTGGATAGGCTAGATTGTGAAGGTCTAACTTTGAAGCCCAGCAACATCATTGTCAGAGCCTTTGATGGCTCTAAACGGATTGTCCACGGGGAGGTGGACATCCTGATTAAAGTGGGAACTGAAACCTTCAACTCCACATTCTATGTCATGGACATCCGTCCCTCCTATTCTTGCTTGTTGGGAAGACCCTGGATTCATCATGTTGGAGTTGTTACTTCAACTCTGCATCAAAATCTCAAATACCATGTTCAGGGGAAAATTGTGACAGTTCACGGTGAAGAGGAATACATGATAAGCCATCTTAATTCTTTCCGCTATGAAGAATTGGATGGTGAATTCATCGAAACCCCCTTTCAGCATTTTGAAGAGGTAGCTCAGGAGATTGCGGTAGTGCCTTCTGTACCCATGATTACCCGACCTCCACCTCGGATGTCGTCACTCAAAGATGCAAAGGTTGTGATTGAAGAAGGAGGAAGCACGATCTGGGGGGAAACTTCCCGATTTTCCTTTCAAGACTGATAAATTCGGCTTGGGTTTCACTGCTTCTGCTCAAAAGGATGTGCGTCGCTCCTGGGCTAGAGGACCACCAGTGAAGATCACCCATCATGGAGTCAATGCTTTAGAGGTTGGTGAAGAAGAGAGCAACCTAGAAGACTGGATTTTCCCTACCGTTGAAGGAGGCTTATGCAATTTGGAGGAAAAGGACTTTATTCCCATTACTTTCATCAATCAGTAATTTATCTTTCAAACATTTCTAATGGTTTGTAATAATTCCTAAACAATTCGTACACTTTTATCCTTGTGCCTTACCCGAGGTACATAGGTCCATTTGTAAGGGTTTGATTTTTCATCTTCATATGCCATTTTAATGAATCATGGACGTTTTCACATATAAACTTTTGTGTTCATTTTCTTTCTTTTTGCATTTTATTTGTTTAAAGGTGGCTATCCCTTACACACACACACACACACTCACCAGTGCAGGTACCCATCCATTCCAGATTCCATGGGTAACAATTCTGTTATGGCCTTCAGTGACTCTGAAGATCTGGTCTACCATGTCGAGTACGAAGGTGATAAAGACTGTGAAGTGCCTGGAGAATTAGCTAGACTGCTGCAACAGGAAGAAAGGGCTATTCTACCTCACGAGGAGTTGTTAGAGACTATCAACTTGGGTACAGAGGAAGACAGAAAAGAAGTTAGAGTGGGTGCCAACCTAGAGCCAAGTGTCAAAGAGCGCTTAGTTAGGCTATTGAATGAATATATTGAAATCTTCGCCTGGTCCTACGAAGACATGTCGGGACTTGATACAGATATTGTGGTTCACCGTCTCCCTACAAGAGAAGATTGTCCACCAATTAAACAGAAAGTTTGCCGCATGAGGCCCGACATGTCTGAAAAGATCAAAGCTGAAGTGATGAAGCAGTTCAATGCTGGATTTCTGGCTGTTACTTCCTATCCACAATGGGTTGCTAACATTGTGCCTGTGCCTAAGAAGGACGGCAAAGTCAGAATGTGCGTGGATTACAGAGACTTAAACAGGGCTAGCCCTAAAGATGACTTTCCACTACCGCACATTGACATCTTGGTTGACAATACAACTCAGCACATGGTATTTTCTTTCATGGACGGATTTTCAGAGTACAACCAGATCAAAATGGCCTCTGAAGACATGGAGAAAACTACCTTTGTTACACAGTGGGGTACGTTCTGTTATAAAGTGATGCCATTCGGACTGAAGAATGTCGAGGCAACCTATCAGTGCGCCATGGTAGCTTTGTTTAATGACATGATACATCATGAGATAGAGGTTTACGTGGACGACATGATAGCCCGTTCACAAACTGAAGAAGAACACCTCGACCATCTTCAAAAGTTGTTTGTCAGATTGAAGGAATACAAACTCAGACTAAACCCTAACAAGTGCACTTTTGGAGTTAGGTCCGGTAAACTCTTAGGTTTCATCGTCAGTAACAAAGGCATCGAGGTTGATCCTGCCAAAGTCAAAGCTATACAAGAAATGCCTGCACCTCGCACTGAGAAGGAGGTCAAAGGTTTCTTGGGACGCCTAAACTACATTGCAAGGTTCATTTCTCACCTAACATCTACCTGTGAACCAATCTTCAAGCTGTTGAAGAAAAATCTGGTGGTTAAATGGAATGATGACTGTCAAGTTGCTTTCGATAAAATCAAGGAGTATTTGCTAGAACCTCCTATCTTGATGCCACCCGTCAAAGGAAGGCCGCTAATCATGTATCTGACTGTCTTAGAAAATTTAATGGGGTGTGTATTGGGTCAACATGACGAGTCTGGTTGAAAAGAGCATGCCATTTATTACCTTAGCAAAAAGTTTATCGACTGTGAGACCCGATACTCACTGCTCGAGAAAACTTGTTGCGCTTTGGTATGGGCTGCTCGCCGGCTAAGGCAGTATATGTTGACTCATACCACTTTACTGGTCTCTAAGATGGATCCGACCATGTACATCTTCGAGAAGCCTGCTCTATCCGGAAGAATCGCTAGATGGCAGATGATCCTCACAGAGTATGATATACAGTACACGAACTAAAAAGCTATAAAGGGGAGTGTACTAGCCGATCATATGACCCATCAAGCTGTCGAAGATTACCAATCCATGAGGTTCGACTTCCCCGACGAGGATACAATGACTTTGAGCAACATTGAAGAATACAGACCATATGACGGACCTGAACAAGGATCCTGATGGACCCTATACTTTGATGGTGCCTCCAACGCACTTGGCAACGGTATCGGCGTAGTACTCATTTCATCAGAAGGTTTCCATACACCTTTCACTGCCAGACTCTGCTTCAGCTGCACCAATAACATGGCCGAGTATGAAGCTTGTATCTTTGGTCTCAAGGCTGCTATTGACTTGGGAATCAAATTTTTGATTGTATTTGGGGACTCCTCTTTGGTTATCAGTCAAATCAAAGGAGAGTGGGATACTAAACATCCAAACATCATCCCTTACAAAGAACATGTCTTGACATTGTTACCACATTTCGAGAAGATTACCTTCGAGCACTTCCCGCGAGAAGAGAATCAGTTAGCAGATGCGCTAGCTACAATGTCATCCATGTTTAAACTTAACTAGGATAGTGAGGCTCCTCAAATCACCATTGAAAGGATGGACGAACCTGTTGTTGGCTCCTAAATTCGACACCCTTGTTTGTTATCAATATAGACCATTAATTATGAGTCAGAAAAGTTTCCTACATAAGAAGGCTTCGACCAGCTGATCATGTCGAAGGCTCATCAAAGAATGACAAGATACTTGGAGAAATTCTTTTAAGTGGGAATCTTGTTGTCTTCGACGTCGAAGGAACCTCTCGACAAAGGTACCTGACGCCCAAGGTAGAACGGTTTGAGATTTGAACTGTTGGAGGGAAAACGGTTCCCAGCAGTTACCAAGTGCAACGTGCCGAGAACAGAAGCGTTGAAGGCTGTGAGCGTGCCATGTGGCATCATCTCGAAGCAGCGTAACTGCCCAGCGGTTACTTAGGATTTGCTTTAGTATAAATACTAGTTGTTCACGTAGTTTTCGCGTGTGTTCATCATCTTATACAAGTCACTCATTTAGATTCAAGTACCCAGCGTGAGCGAAAGAATCATTGAGAATGTATGTGTGAAACACCATTTAAATTAATCAAAGTCTTTTATATTCAAGCAATTTATCGCTTTTCATTTACTTATCTCCGTCGAAGCCTTTTACTTAACGCTTTTATTTATTCTATCAAGCTTTTCTTCATGCAATTTACTTAAAAGTGTCTTTACTTTACTGGCATTAATCACCATTAGGATTAGTCAAACTCCAGAAAATCAACCATGTCTTAGGATCAATCTGATCAATCCTGCTAGTCACCAAATAAGTAACCTTTTGGAAGATCAGCGGTTGTTTACCAATTTCCACGGTAAACAAATTGGCACACCTGGTGGGACCTTGTGTTGATTTTTACGATTAACCATTTTATATAAAATATCCTCCTTTTTCGAGAGTATTGCATGTTATTGAGAAGTGGTAGAATATACACCAACGAAACCAATACTAGGAGAAGAAGTGAAGAGATGGCGAATCCGCCAAACAATGGAGAAATCCCACAAACAAACGTGGGAGCAATGGTTATCCCAACCGTAAGTGATGTGGTGACCGCTGGTTCAACACCAGCAGTAACAGTTACACAAACGGGGCCATTACCTCCATTTACTGGCCCCAGAATGCCTCTGGGAAATCCCCCACCAAGGGGAAACCAAGGAACTAGGCCATATGTTCCCCCAGGTTTTTCGACAGTCGGTTTAAATCGAGAACCACTCTATGGCATGCCAACTTCTGAATTGGCTAGCCTGACGAATGTTGCGTCCACTTTTTCAGACCCTTTAGTGAGTGCCTCTTCGCCACTCCAAGGCTTTGGGGTTGGTATGGCGAACAGGGGTAGGACCCAACTCTTAAGAGGAACGTCCCAAGTAATGCATGGCCTTACGAATGCCTCGACAGCAGTCTTGAGGCAGCAAATGGACGAAAGCAACCACGATATGGTTCAAATGTTGGCACAAACTTTAAGCACAGTGCTAAATCCTCTAATACAAAATACCACCCAGTCGAATCAGCAAATGACAGCGCAAATGGCGCGTCTGGATGACTTTTTTGGGGCACCCTAACCTATTCGACAGCCTCAAAGGGCACAGATGAGGGAAAACCAAGGTATACTTCTAGAGGAAGAAACCACTATTAACCAAATCCAGCAGCCTGTTGAAGAAAACCTTAGGGTACGACTGGAACAACCCGGGGTCGAAGAGCCTAGAGTCGTAGCCCCGGAAGTAAGGATGGTTAATAGAAACCAAAATGCTGACGAAGTAGTTCAGCAGATCCAATACCAGAATATTGGTTTGGAAAATAACTTGACAGCCATGATTGAAAGAATCATGATGCAAAATGGGATGAATACGGGCTTCCGTAGGACCAACTTTACATCCCCATTGTCAGAATATGTGTTACAAACGGACTTGCCTCCTAGATGCAAAGTCCCTAAGTTCACTAAGTTTTCTGGGGACACGACAGAATCCACTGTCGAACATGTGGCAAGATACTTGATCGAAGCAGGAGAGATTTCAAACAATGAGAACCTGAGGATTAAGTATTTCCCAAGTTCCCTAACAAAGAACGCGTTTACTTAGTTCACAACCCTTCCCCCCAATTCGATCCACCATTGGACCCAGTTGGAGAGACTATTCCATGAGCAATTCTACATGGGACAAACCAAGATAAGCCTGAAAGAGTTGGCCAGTGTAAAGAGGCGATTCACTGAACCTACAGACGAATATCTAAATAGGTTTAGGTTGCTCAAGGCAAGATGCTTTACGCAAGTGCCAGAACATGAGTTAGTCGAAATAGCCACAAGAGGTCTATATTACTCCATTAGGAAGAAATTAGACACTCAATACCTGAGAGACATGGCCCAATTGGCCGATAGGGTTCGACAGGTAGAATGCCTTAAAGCTGAAAAAGCCAGGGCGACAAAGACTCATAAAAGAGAAAGGATAGCGTATGTCGAAATGGACGATGAAGATCCAGAAACATTCGACGAACCTATAACCGTCGAAGAAAGTGAGGTAGATTTAGTTGAGTTAAAACAAGGGCCACCATACTCTTGCAAACTACTAGTCCCCTCAAATGGAAAAAACCCCATTGGTCCTGAAAGGGCCAATGATAGGTTCCCTAAAAAGACTTACAGTTTTGATATTACAAAATGTGATGAAATTTTTGACTTACTTGTAAAAGATGTCCAAATGATAATACCCTCAGGGGTAAAAGTGCCTCCTCTTGATCAAAGAAAGAAAAGAGGCTTTTGTAAATATCATAATTTTCTGGGCCATAAAACATCTCAATGTTTTCTTTTCAGGGATCTCATACAAAATGCTATCGAAGAAGGGAGGTTGAAGTTCGCTGATAAGACCCCCATGACTGTGGATTCTAATCCTTTGCAGGCCGAAGCCCACTATGCTGAACCTTCAGAGGTGAATGTGATCGAGGCTTCCAGGAGTCAGGTGAAAAGGCCAGGAATAACTATGGTCGAAGTCACCAAAGATCATATCAACATGCCAATCTTTGGCAGTTTTTCTGGGAATCTTTCTAGAAAGACAGTCGAAGCAGTCAAAAAAGCTGCTGAAGGCCCAAACCTGGAGACAGGTGGAGCCTCAAAATCTGGAGCAAAACCCATTTCCTACTTAGCTGCAGCGCAAGGCCAGACAGAAGACCTGGAGGCCCAAATGAAGCAGATGACTCTTGCTACTAAAGACAACATGAATGTCAACATGGTCGAAATCTCTCAATCGAAAGTTTCAGAGGAGGCCATGAGGCAAGAGCAAGCAAACAGAACGGCTTTCCCTCGGGAAAACGAAAATCTGGCAGATTTCCTGCAACGATGCCAGAAGAAGAAGTCAGAAGTAATGTTGTGTCCTCGATGCAACTCTATTTTTGACAAGAAAGCTGCTGAACACATCAAAGGTGTGAGAGCAGCAAATAAAAGAAGGGAAGGTGTTGATGTTCGACATGACCCCAGAAGAACCTACCAAAAGGGTTCAAATCAAGAAAAGAGGCCACTAACTTTTAGGCCTCCAACCAATGTGCCAGTTGATACGTGGCTCAAAACATCGAGTCGAAAGAGACCGAGCGAAGAAAGGTGGCATTCCTTCGAAGTGCCAAGAGGTTCATCTTTGACACTCAAGAAAGAACCTCATGTTGCTGCCTCCAAAGTGACCCAGGTATCAAGTAACTACAAGGGAAAGAATCCAATGTCTCGATCCCAGTGGAGAAGATACCAAAGGCGGCACAAGGCTGAGAGGGAAGCTATCAATGACCAAAGCCAGAGTCAAGTTAAAATGTCCCCCAGCGAAGGCAAAGAAAGCCTTTGGAGAGGGAACCAATGACCAATAGGCTGGTATGGCCTAACCAAGGCGAAGTTGGTGACAGAGATGGCTCTGAGTCTGATGACACCCTAGACATCATGGTGAATATAGTCTCAGTTTTGCCAAGAGAGTTCAACCTCCAGATGGAGGTCGAATCGAACGATTGGGAAGTCGAACAGGAAATGGCCAAGCATAGGCCAGTATGCTAATTCGTCATGGATAATGGCTGTACTGAAGAGCAAAATGGTTTCTTCGAACCACCTATTGAGGCGATGAAAAGTCACCTCAAGCCTTTATTCATAAGGGCAAAACTCGAAGAAGCCACTGTAAATAAGATCTTGGTGGACTGTGGGGCAACCATCAACATAATCCCCCACTTCATGCTAATAAAAATAGGCAAGAGTGATGAAAACATCAAGCCTCATAACATGGTCCTATCGAATTACGAAGGTGGAATAGGGACCACCATGGGAGTGATCCAACTAGACCTCAAAGTAGGATCCATCCTTCGACCAACTATGTTTATGGTCATATCGGCTAAACCAAATTATAATCTATTGTTGGGCCGAGAATGGATACATGGTGTTGGAGCAGTACCATCATCAATGCACCAAAGGTTTATATTATGGCGTCCTAATGGAATTGTCGAGAATATAGAAGCAGATCAGAGCTACTACTTGGGCGAAGTAAATCACCTAGGGAGAGCTGACTTCGACAAAAATTTGGCTCACATTGGGCCATGCCTAGCACCTGACTTCGACATGGCGCCAGCGCCAAATGCTTTTTGTTCCTTGTACCTGCACCCTGATCATGGGTTTCAATGGGATAGAGAAGACTTATCCCACATTGATTTTAGTGGGCTAACTGACATCCAGCCAACTGGTTGGGGAAGTGAATTCAGTGATAATGACTGAGTCATAATCACTACAGTGAATTTCGGCTTACGTAGCCAAAACAAGGATGATAGCGGCTCTCGAAGCCGAAGTAAAATATATGGCCACCCAGGCCAACGACCAAGAGCTACCTTCTGCAGGTCCGGGAAAAGATTTCGACCCAGAACCTCCTGATATCATGACAGAAGGAATGCAGGAGCAAAGGCTCGACGCAATCTATGACGATGAGCCTTTGGGATTCGAAAAGGACCCCCTGGCGAACAACATCAAAATGTTAGCACAGGATCCTTTAGAAGAAATCAACTTGGGCGAAGGGTTAGAGAAAAGGCCAACTTACATCAGCGCCAAAATAGACCCAGAGCTCAGGGTTGAAGTGATCCAATTGTTGAAGGAGTTCAAGGACTGTTTTGCATGGGATTATGCGAGATGCCTGGTCTCGACAGAGGATTGGTAGAACTTCAGTTGCCAATCAAACCTGGGAAAAAGCTAGTCAAGAAAAGTCCAAGACGCTTCGCTCCAGAAATACTGTCGAAGATCAAAACGGAAGTCGAAAGACTGCTGAAGTGCAAATTCATACGAGCTACGAGGTATGTCGAATGGATTGCAAACATTGTGCCAGTAATTAAGAAAAATGGTACGTTGAGGGTATGCATAGATTTCAGAGATTTGAATGCTGCAACACCCAAAAATGAATATCCTATGCCGGTGGCGGAGATGCTAGTCGATTCTGCCACTGGCCATGAGTACCTGAGCATGCTCGATGGTTACTCAGGATATAGTCAAATTTTCATTGCTGAAGAAGATGTGTCGAACCTATCTTTTCGATGCCCCGGGGCTTTAGGCACTTACAAATGGGTAGTGATGCCTTTTGGCCTAAAAAAACGCTGGGGAAACATATCAGCGAGCGATAAACTCTATCTTCCATGATTTTATTAACACTTTTATGCAAGTATATATTGATGATATTGTTGTAAAATCTGTTTCCAGGAAGAACCATATAGACCACCTTCAACAATCATTTGAAAGAATGAGAGAACATGGTCTGAAGATGAACCCTTTGAAGTGTGCGTTCTGTGTAAAAGCTGGAGATTTCTTGGGCTTCGTCGTCCACAAGAAAGCAATCGAAATCAACCAGAACAAGACAAAGGCAATCTTGGAAGCGAAAGCACCAACGAACAAGAAGGAACTGCAATCTCTGCTGGACAAGATAAATTTCTTGAGGATATTTATATTTAACCTAAGTGGAAAAGCTCAAGCCTTCTCACCCTTACTTAGACTGAATAAGGAAGGATTCGAGTGGGGGCGAGAGCAATAGGAAGCCTTCGACAAGATCAAAGGGTACCTCGCCAAGCCGCCTATTTTGGTGCCTCCTTGTAGCAATAGGAGTATGAGATTGTACATAGCTGCATCCGACAAAACTTTGGGAAGCATGTTAGCCCATGAAGATGAAAATGGAGTCGAAAGACCCATTTACTATCTTAGCAGAGTTTTGAACGATGCATAAACTAGATATAGCGAAGTTGAAAAATTATGTCTATATCTCTATTTCTCTTGTACAAAGCTCAAACAATATATAAAACCAGTTGATGTGTATGTTTCATCTCATTTCGATGTTTTCAAATACATGTTGTCGAAACCCATCTTGCACAGCCTAATTGGCAAGTGGGCGCTAGCATTAACTGAGTATTCATTAACCTTTATGCCTCTCAAGGCAGTAAAAGGGAAAGTGGTAGCAGACTTTATAGTCGACCACTCAATTCAGGTTGAAAATATAAATTACGTGGAGATAGAACCCTGGAAATTCTACTTCGATGGTTCCAACCATAAAGATGGAACAGAAGTAGGGGTCTTAATTATTTCTCCAGAAAAAATTCCAACAACATTCAAGTACAAGATAGAAGGTACTTGTTCGAACAATGAGGCTGAGTACGAAGCTCTAATTACTGGCCTTGAGATATTATTGGAATTGGGGGCAACTCGAGTCGAAATAATGGGAGATTCAGAGTTAGTCATTAAGCAAGTCACAAAAGAGTATAAATACATAAGAGAAAATCTTATTATGTACTTTGCGATAGCGAATCGTTTATTGAAAAAGTTCGAAGTGGTTAACATTCGACACATACCTAGATTGGAAAATCAAGTAGCCAATGATTTGGCACAGATTGCATCTGGGTACAAAATTTCAAAAACGAGATTACAAAGAGCAACCGAAGTTCGAGAAAAAATAAAAGCAACCAGCCTGTCTCCAACAGATTTGGAATCGACAAGACTAGGGTATGCTGATCAAAGGAACTTTGAAATTTCGTTCATAGACAATTTGTCAGAGCAAGATTGGAGGAAACCCATTGTAGATTATCTACAAAATCCAGCAGCTTTGACATAACGAAAAATAAAATATAGGGCGTTGAGTTACGTACTCATGGGTAATGAGTTATTCAAAAAGACGCCTTAAGGGGTATTGCTAAAGTGCTTAAGTGAAACTGAAGCATACATAGCCCTTTCGACTACGCATGCTGGAGCATGTGGGGCTCACCAAGTAGGCCATAAGATGAAATGGTTGTTGTTTCGACAAGGACTATACTGGCCCACTATCTTGAAAGATTGTGTTGAGTTCGCGAAGGGTTGCCAGGAATGTCAAGTCCATACGGGCATCCAACACGTACCAGCAAGCGAACTTCACTCAATAGTGAAACCTTGGCCTTTTAGAGGATGGGTGTTGGATCTTATTGGAGAGATTCGACCAGCATCATCAAAGAGCCAGAAGTATATACTGGTAGGCATTGATTATTTTACTAAATGGATCGAAGCTATCCCTTTAGTCAATGCAGACCAAGAAAATGTCATTGAATTTATTCAAAAGAACATTATCTACAGATTTGAAATCCCTGAGACTATAACAACTGATCAAGGGTCAGTGTTTACTGGTCGAAAGATGCAGAAATTCGCTCAAGAAACAGGCTTTAGACTCCTAACATCAACACCTTATTATGCACAGGAAAATGGTCAAGTCGAAGCAGCAAATAAAATAGTGATTGGCCTGATAAAAAAGCATGTGGGAAAGAAGCCAAAAAATTGGCATAAAACATTAGACCATATCTTGTGGGCCTGTCGAACGTCCCCAAAAGAAGCCACAGGTACAACACCATATCGGCTAACTTTCAGTCATGATGCAGTACTGCCAGCAGAAATTTGTCTTCAATCAGCGAGGGTTCAGAGACATCAAGATATTCCCTCTGAAGTTTATTGGGATATGATGTTAGATGAACTAGTAGATTTAGAAGAAGAAAGACTACGAGCTCTCGACCTACTGAGAATTCAGAAGAAAAGAGTGGAAGACTCTTACAATAAGAAAGTAAAACCTAAGGCATTCTTGCCTGGAGAATTAGTTTGGAAGGTGATTCTCCCGATGGATCGAAGAGATCGAAGCATGGGAAAATGGTCACCCAAGTGGGAAGGACCGTTCAGAATTATCCAAATTTTTTCTGGTGGAGCTTATGAGGTCGAAGAGTTAAGCGAAGATAAAAGACTATTGAGAGTAAATGGCAAATATTTAAAAAAATATAAACCTATGCTCCAAGAGATCAAAATAAATAACAGTTAATGACTAAGTTAACCATAAAGCCAACATGGAAAATGATATATTGATTAACCAAAATGGCTTCATTGTATTACAAAAATTACAGTACATGGTCAATGAGGTGCTGAGCAAATTAGAAAGGGATGGAAGCTTTAAGTCAAAGATATTTGGCTCGTTGCAACTCCATCCGTTTGTTACACAAGGCATTTGCCTGAGAAAGTCTGGAAATCTGGTCATCTAGGGCTTGGGCCCTTTCAGCGAACTCTAGGCCTCGAGTAACTTCATCTTGGATCTCTGCGTCCGAAACAGTCGCTGAGTTTGTTCAGCAGCGTCAGCATCAACATGACCCTCTTCATCATGTTGCTCTTCTGTTTCATTGACCACTTGAGCTTCCTCCTGGTGGTGTTCCTCTATTTCAGCAAGGACTTCATCATCCACCAGTTCCTCCTCTCGTTGTCTACTATGGTCAGCAGAGTCTTGTGGCTCCGAAGTTTGATTTACTTCGTTAGCAGAACCAACGAAAGAAGAAGGATGATGAATGGGTTCCCCTGTGCTGTTTACAAAGGAATCAGAACCTTCGACAGGATGCCCAGTTGGTGCTGAAGTTCCAGCGGTCTCCTGAAAATAGAAGAGGAAAAATATTCTGGTTTAGAGAGATACACAATCGAATGTGATCATCGACACCTAAGTTAAAAGTGGTCGAAGGCACTACCTGTAGAGGAACTTCAGCCCAAGGGCTAGAGTTGTCACTCTCAACGGGTTTGTTGAGCAAGACGTTTAGCTCCTCCTCTATGGGCTCTTCGATGATCACAGGAGGTGGCCTGGGTTTATTCCCCGCGACCTTGATTCTGATCGTAGGTCGAGCCTCAGGAGCAGGGGCAGTCTTCTTCACCTTTCTCCGTTTGAGAGGAACAGGGGGAGATTCGTCCTCGTCGCCACTCGAAGATTCGACCGTTAATGCAGGTCGCTTCTTAGGCGCAGGACTCTGAAATCCCCAAATGGAGTTGGTTTAGAACGCAACATTGAAAACCAGGATGTTTAAAACCAGCAGGAAACAAGAAAAAAATTCGTTACCTGTGCTGGAGGTTTTGTAGAGGGACCTCCACCTTGATGGCTGTCTGTGGGCCTCTTTGCCACAGGTTTTCGAACAACTAAAAGAAGACACGTTCACAAGTTATAATTGACAGTTATAGGTCGAAATGGAAAGACAAATATAATTTGGAGGGAACGTACATTTCTTTATTTTGTCGAGAACCAAGACGAAGGACTTCTGGAGTTCGTCTGCAAAGTCCTTTTCATCGAAGAATTCTTCGACATAATATCTCTTCCACCAGTCTTCAAAAGATGGTGAACAGAGGAAGTTGAGTTGGTAGTCGAACAATGATAGTACGGTCCGACCAACGTACCTACCAATATGCTTGGTATCAGCATCCTCGGTGTAATCATTACAAAAGTACAACATTAATTTCTCCCTAGGGTAAATGGGAGAAGGAAGTGATTGGATAATGCCAAACTATCGAGAGACAAGATTCGGCTGGTAAGCGATCAGGCTCAGATGATTCTTTGAACTCTTGAAGCGCAATGGTATTATCCTTGGAGTGAGAAACGCTTCCCACAGTGTTGTGTGCTCTTTGAGGTGAGGATCCTCTGATGACTTAGGATGGGGTTTGGTGAACCACCCTGGACCAAACTTTCGACTGGAGAAAGGAGCCATGGTCGAGGTAAATTCCTTCCTCCCTGCAAACATCTGAACGAAGTTTGCAAAGGTCTTTTGGAGTTCCAGCCCATCCTCAGTGGGAGTCAATAAGGCAAGCCTGGTGCCTTCGACACGCCTTCTGGCTATCTCAGGAGCCTTTTCATTTATTTGAGCCTTATGGGGTAGAAAAGACTCAAAAGTGGCATTTAGCCATAGTTGTAGTAGCCAGAAGGGTCCAGCAAGCAGCAAGCTGGCTCTATTTTCGATTATTTTTAATTGAGTCACTCCACTGCTTATTGACTCATATAGGTTCGCCAGTATTAATTCGGCCAAACAGATGTTTTGACCGTGATGAAGCTGAGTAGCAAGGGTGACCATTTTCTTCGTCACCTGTAGGGATTTCGTGCAGAACACGAAGCGTGAGAGCCAAAGGGATAGAAATGCAATGTGCTCCACATCCGTCACCCCAGCTGTCGATTTGTCATGGTAGTGGTTGGTGTAGGTGGTATAAGTGGGTTTGGTAGCTGAAAACCCAATCTAGTCTTCAGACATTTCCTCTGGGTCGAAGTAATCCCCATTTGGTCGAAGACCAGTAATAGAAGCCACGTCAAAGAGAGTGGGTGTTACCATTCCACAAGGCAGGTGGAAGGTGAAGTGAGTATAGTCCCAAAATAGCAAAGAAGCTACCAGCATTTCAGGACAATATGTGAGACCAGTTTTGGATAGCATGACTAGGTCATAAATCCCCATGCCCTTCCAAATCGAAGCCTTGCACTTCTCCATATTGTCGAGCCAAACGTTGTATTCTGGTGTAAGGTTGGGGCTAGACCTAAAAGCCCTAACCCCCCTGTTGAAGAATCGAAGATCTATTTTTTCTTTTGCAGGGTCTTCGGTATCTTCTGTCGCCTTCTTGGAGCACCCAATGGGCTTGAGTGCCTCATGCACAGGGAAGAAAACCTCGATTTTTGTTGGGTCAGCAATGCATGCAGATAGAGGACCGGACATGGCGAAAACCTGGTTGGAATATCCAACACGAATCAGCAGTTGAGAAGAATAAGTTTCACGCTCAACATCTCCCATGGGTTCGGGAACCCTTCGCATTCCCATGGAGTTAACTATTGGAGCGATTGAAAAGATTGTCGGTTGAGCAGTTTTAGAGGGAGTGCTAGATTTGGGGACATTGGAAGAACGAGAACGTGAAGCCATTTTTTTGGTTTGAGATGAAGATGGATGAAGAACAAAGGTTTATGGGTTAGTAGAGGAAGAAGCAAAGGTTTGCTTGCAGGAATTTTTGTTCGACTTAAGGCTTAGATGAAGGAAAGCGTAAAGAGTCCATCAAGGGGCACTTAGCACTATTTATAGTGATTATAAAATCACAAGACTCGAGGTCATTTAATGTCTCAGACAAGAGTGGGGCACGTGGCGCTCATTTGGTGATGTAGCCGTTCTGAAGAACGGAAACGGTGCAGCGTGCGTCCTCGATTTTGGGAAATAGTCATGATGACAATATGTGAAAGGACATTGGGCGTGCCAAACGCCTTACTGAAGTGACGTCTTGGGAACAGGTAAAATGATGACTTTTTGAGATTGTCAGTTGGTTGGTAGGAGACGAAAAGTGCACAAACTAATTTGTGGCTGAGAGTGAAGGACAGGTGTCGAATGGAATATCAAAGAATGCCTTTTTCTTTTTAGCGTCGAAATAATACATTCTTGGGGGGAAATTTGTTGGCTCCTAAATTCGACACCCTTGTTTGTTATCAATATAGACCATTAATTATGAGTCAGAAGAGTTTCCTACATAAGAAGGCTTCGACCAGCTGATCATGTCGAAGGCTCATCAAAGAATGACAAGATACTTGGAGAAATTCTTTTAAGTGGGAATCTTGTTGTCTTCGACGTCGAAGGAACCTCTCGACAAAGGTACCTGACGCCCAAGGTAGAACGGTTTGAGATTTGAACTGTTGGAGGGAAAACGGTTCCCAGCAGTTAGCAAGTGCAACGTGCCGAGAACAGAAGCGTCGAAGGCTGTGAGTGTGCCATGTGGCATCATCTCGAAGCAGCGTAACTGCCCAGCGGTTACTTAGGATTTGCTTTAGTATAAATACTAGTTGTTCACGTAGTTTTCGCGTGTGTTCATCATCTTATACAAGTCACTCATTTAGATTCAAGTACCCAGCGTGAGCGAAAGAATCATTGAGAATGTATGTGTGAAACACCATTTAAATTAATCAAAGTCTTTTATATTCAAGCAATTTATCGCTTTTCATTTACTTATCTCCGTCGAAGCCTTTTACTTAACGCTTTTATTTATTCTATCAAGCTTTTCTTCATGCAATTTACTTAAAAGTGTCTTTACTTTACTGGCATTAATCATCATTAGAATTAGTCAAACTCCAGAAAATCAACTATGTCTTAGGATCAATCTGATCGATCATGCTAGTCACCAAATAAGTAACCTTTTGTAAGATCGGCGGTTGTTTACCAATTTCCACGGTAAACACCTGCACATTGTCACGAGATTAATACCGATGAAGTAGTGGACCGACCTTGGTTTCATGATGTCAAAAAGTATCTCGAAGCACAAGAATACCCTGAAGGAGCTTCAGTCAATGACAAAAAGTTGTTAAGAAGGTTCGCAGCTAATTTCTTCTTGAGCAATGGTATCCTATAAAAGCGCAATCATGATTGCATTCTACTCCGTTGTGTGGACAAGGTTGAAGCTGAGCAGATCATGGCTAAACTGCACAATGGTACCTTTGGCACTCACTCAAGCGGACATACGATGGCTAAGAAGATTCTACGAGCAGGCTATTACTGGTCTACCATGGAAGCCGACTGCCATCAACATTCCCGTACTTGTCACAAATGCCAAATCTATGCAGACAAGGTACATATACCTCCAGTTCCTCTCAACGTCTTAACATCTCCTTGGCCATTCGCGATGTGGGGAATCGACATGATTGGAGAGATCAAGCCTATAGCATTCAATGGACATCGCTTCATCCTGGTGGCCATTGATTACTTCACCAAGTGGGTCGAAGCTACTTCCTTCGCATCCGTTACAAAGAATGTTGTTGCCCGCTTCATCAAGAAGAACCTCAGTTGCCAGTACGACATCCCTGACAGGATCATCACTGACAACAGTACAAACTTGAACAATACTATGATCACCGCCCTGTGCGAGCAGTTCCAGATTCAACATCATAATTCATCTCCCTATTGGCCTAAGATGAACGGTGTTGTCGAAGCTGCGAACAAAAATATCAAGAAGATCATACAAAATATGACAGTCACCTACAAGGAATGGCACGAGATTTTACCATTTGCTCTGCACGGGTACCGTACCACGGCACGTACATCAACTGGGGAAACACCCTATTCTTTGGTATACGGCATGGAGGCTGTTTTACCTATCGAGGTTCAGATTCCCTCCTTAAGAATCATGAAGGATGCTGGTTTGAGTGAAGACGATTGGATTCAGACCCGACTTGATCAGCTTAACTTGATTGACGAAAAGCGACTTACTACTGTTTGCCATGGTCAGGAGTATCAGAAACGAATGATCAAGTATTTTAACAAGAAAGTCAGACACCAGGTATATCAAGTCGGGGACCTTGTAATCAAGCGGATCATCTTGCCGCAAAGTGATCCCAGGGGCAAATGGACTCCTACCTACGAAGGACCATTTGTGATCAAGAACATCTTTTCTGGTGGGGCAATGATCTTAACCACCATGGACAGTGATGACCTGCCGCACCCTGCGAATGCAGACATAGTCAAAAGATACTACGCATAAACGACCCGACAAGTTGAAAACCTGAAAGGGCGACTTTGGAAAAAATGGGCATCCCGGTGAATTGAAAACCCGAAAGGGCGGTTCAGGCAAAAATTAGGGATAAATATAAAATTTGTACACCCGGCAAGTTGAAAACCCGAAAGGGCGACATGGGCAAAAAAGGGTTTCCCGGTGGACTGAAAACCCGAAAGGGCGGTCCAGGCAAAAGTTAGGGAATTAAAGCGTATGACTATGTCTCGTCAGATCACTTTAAGGACAATCTCTTCACAGACAAGCTCCGGGCTTCTGATCAATCTAATCATCGTCAGACGAAGCAACGAATGGACAAGATATCCATAGTTACAAAGGCTATAGCAGAATGGGAACCCCATGGAATTTTTACACATAGCCACCTTTCTTTGTATAAATTTTTCTTAATTTTATGACAACATTCTCTTACTAGAATGTCTGTCTCCTTTGTACAAAATACTTACACAAAGTTAATACAAAGATACTTCAAAGTGCAGAAAACTATTTGCCTTTTCTTTTTCTTTACACTTGTGTTTTATTTGAAAACGTCCAATGGTTTATTAAATGAGCATATGCATTTGAATATAATCACTGTTTACAAATAAACGAAATGAGAAAGAATAATTGCTAACAGGTTGAAAGTATATGAAAACGTCTTCAGGATATTCCAAGAGAAATCCCCTGCAGTACATCATTTGGATCCCCAGCGGAGCTAAAACCTTGAAATACATATCCCCAGCAGAATTACAATTTCAAAATCCCCGCCAGATTAAAATCTACAAACTCCCAACCCCCGGCGGAGTCATATTTTCAAAACCTTAATTCCCCATTAGAGTTAAGATTTCAAACTCCCAATCCTCAGCGGAGCAAAAACTTTGGGTCATAAATCCCCAGCAAAGATGAAACCTTCTTCCCCAGCAAAGTCAAATTTCCAACTACCAATCCACAGCAGAAACCATCCAGTTTCTCCAGATTCCACAGCAAGTTATCTTAAAACCTGAGAATCAACCAGATAACAGTTAACTTTTATCCCCAACTAAGGATAATTCCCCATTAGATTGGCATACAACCCAAACTCATGAACTTTTTTCAAACATGAATAAACCTCTTCCCCCAGAGTCTTGAACTTACTTTCCAGCAGGATAGCTTACTCTCCAACAGTATAGCTATTCCCCACAGAGCTTTTACTCCCCAACAGAATGAAGATTCTCATTCTTAACTCCCCAATTTGAAGACCCCAGGGATTTATTTTCCCCTAGCAGATTGAAGATTCTCATTCTCGATTCCCCAGTGAAGTTGTCGAAGCTTCTACCACTCCCAGTTTGAATTTGTCAGAATTTTTAATCCCCTGCAGATCGAAGATTCTCTTCCTCACTTCTCCAGTGAAGCCCCCAAGGTTTCAATTTCCCCAGGAGATCGAAGTCTCTCATTCTTAATTCTCCGCATAAACCATCAAAGTCTTCCTTATTCTCCACCAGATCAAGGTTTTCTTTCATCTAATCCCCAGAAGAGATTCGTCAGAGTTTCCCTATTCCCCATCCGAGTAAGGATTCCCATGATGTAATCTCTAGCCATAGTTCTCTGGATTCCCCAAGCAGGTTTCTCAAGCAGACTTAAAAGATCCCTATCCCCAGGAAAGTCATAAAGGATTCTCACATCCCCACAGAAGTTGTCAAAGTTCTTGTTAATCCCCACAAGTTGCCAAGGATTTTCTATCCCTAACAGTGGTCCGAGGATTTCTCATCCCCATCAATCAAAGATTTTGAATCTCCAACAACGGTCATGGATTTATTTTCCCTGACAGCAGCCAAAGATTTCTTTATCTCCAGCTATCAAGGATTTATTTTCCTCAGCAAGACAGCTAATCAACTTATATATGCATACATAACATTCATATATCATAAACATTGATAAGACACATTTATTGCATCATACATGTCATGCAACATAACCCTGTGTTTCAGCTAACATTTTACCCTTTTCAGGATAAGATTAAAAGTTATCTTTTAACAAATATTCAAAGATTTCAGATACAGTACGGATACACTCCAGACACGGAAGTCATTCTGTTACTCATTCAGATCTCTTATTCAGATACAGTATGGATACACCCCAGACACAGAGGTCATTCTACTACTCATTCAGAATTGAAAGTCAAGATACAGTCCAGATACGCTCCAGACACGGATGCCATTTTATCGCTCATTCAGACTTCAACAATCAGATACATATTAGATACGCTCCAGATGCGGAAGCCATTCTATTTCTCATTCAGATCCAACTATCAACTTCAAGTTCAGATACACTCCAGACAAGGAAGTCATTTTGTCACTTATTCAGATCCCAGTTACAATTCAGATACACTCCAGACACAGAAGTTATTCTGCTACTCATACAGATCTCAACTCAAGATACAGTCCAGATACGCACCAGACACGGTTGCCATTCTGTCACTCATTCAAATGTTTCCCCATCTCAGAGATACTCAAAGACATGGTTGCCATTCTGCCACTTATTCAAATGTTTCCCCAGCTCAGAGATACTCCAGACATTGATGTCATTTTGTCGCTCATTCAGATTTCAGATTCAGATACAATACAGATACACTCCAGACGCGACAGTCATTATGTTATTCATTCAAGAATAAAATCTAGTTACAGCTCAGATACGCTCCAGACACGGACGCCATTCCCTTGCTCATACTGATCCAATCATACAAATATAATCTCCAGATACAACTCAGATACGTTCCAGATACGGATACCATTCTGATGTTCATTCTTCTTATTTTCAACAAACATTCATGGATGGCATCTTTAAGCCCATCTCCAGCAAGATTCAATCATCTCCAAATGTCATCTTTAAGCCCATTCCCTCAACATTTTTGACGAGTGCAAATTTACGGGCACTCTAGTGTCCAATCATCTTTCACCTTCGAGTCACGAAAGGCAAACTCGCCAATCTAACTCTTCAGGTTCAAGAAGATTGAACAGGGGCAGCTGTTGTACCCCAAAATTTTCCCTCTCATTTTATCAAGATTTCCCCTCACAAGACTCTTTGGACTCCAGACAGGATTAGGATTTGCTCTGCTCAAGACATCTCCTTGCACTGTTGACCTGAAATTAGGGTTTGAGTTTGCACAGGGATTTTTGGACTTCCAATGCTTAATATGACTTTCATACTTCATTTTGGACTTATAAGATTGCCCTTACGAAGTTTCAAGCCTTGAATCAAATTTTTGCCCAGTCAATTGGACAATTGACCTAGAAATCAACTGTATTGGGGAAAAAGTCAATTGTGGCCAATTTACAGTCAAACCTCATAATTTTTTATCCACATCAACATTATAGACTCATATGAACCATTTGATCAAGTTTGGAGCACAACTCCTCAAGAAATTTGATCAGATCATCAAAAGGGCAAAATGATCATTTTTAGGGTTTTGACTGCAGAAGGGCAATTTCTGATTTTTAAACTAGCCAATGGCAAATTGGGTTCAAGCGTGGATTCAAGGACTCAATGGAATCATCTTTACCTAATCACAAGGTTCAAAAGATCTCAATTGCATTGGATTCACAGATGAATTTTTCAGTCAACTGATCAAAAATCAACTGTACACTGAAAAGTCAAACTTTGACTTTTTGGTCAAAATCAAGTGCCAAGGGTCATTTTTCATCAAGATGTGTCAAAACATGAAACTTGTTCACCAATAAACCTAATTTTGCAAATTAGGGTTTAAAATGGAAAATTTCATAACTTAGAAATTTTCTAAGTTATGAAAATTTCTTATTTTTTCCCAACTTTGCCCAACATTTTCACCATGATTCAATTGAATTCAAACAAAACTTCCAACATGAAAGTTGTAGTCCTCCACAAAATCTACAACTTTGATTCATAAAGTTTTCCCAAAGGATGCTTGGATCTCAAGTTATGATTTTGTGAACAAGGGTCCATGAAACTTTTAACTTAGTGAAATTTTGCCCTAGTTTAGGCAGGATTTTGACCTATCTTCATGGCAATTTTTCACATATTTCCAATTGTAATCTAAAATTTCATTTCAAATATTTATTATAGAGCATGTTACAAGCTTTCCAAAATGTCCAAGAACTCTCCAAAATCATTTATGGTTAGGGAGAATCGAAGAAAAGAAAATGGCCATTTCTCACTTTTGTCCATGGCATTTTTCATGTTGCTACAAGTTGCAAATTCTGTCCAAACATGTTTGTACTTGTTTACAGGTCCTTAAACCCTTTCACACTCAAAAATTGAATGCAAACACAATGTATTAAGGCATTTTTCTGATCTATGGAACATTACACATTGAATTAATCTAAAAATGTCAAAAAGGCAACATTGCCACTTTGATAAAGTTGGCTTTATGTCAAGTTGTTCCTCTTGAGCTGTGAACCCAATCTTTTGCAGCAAACCAACTCCACAAACTTAGGGCAAGGTACACCAACTTTGTGCAGCTAGGAAGGAGGTCTCTACATGCTCTTGAGCATTGTCACTTCACTTTTCTTTAAAAGCAAGTCAACTTGCAAAATCACCACAACTCTTGTATCTGATATAACCAAGTGTTGTAAACATTTCAAACAAGTTTTGCACATTGCCTAAGGTCAGAAACACGAATTTACAAGTCCTCAAACCCTCCAAAACACAAAAACACAAGTTCTTGTCAAAACAGGGCAGGTTCTGCATTTTGATTTCCAAATCACAATCCACTCGTGTATTTTACTTGCAACCAGTTTCAACACACTCCATACAACCTACCTAAACTATCCCAACCATTCCCAAGTCACTGTAACTCCATTTAAACACTTCACCATTTTTGAATTCTGACTTTGCAGGTTGACTTCTACAAGCATATTCAGGCAAGTTCAAAGCAAGCTAGGCATTGGGAAAGCTCAAAGGAACTTCAAGCAAGCTCACAAGCATCTCAGGCCTCACTCACAACCCCTACATTACCATACTCGAGCTTGACTGAAACAGGTAAAGTTTAAACTTCTATCTCTCTATTTAGGAATCATTAGGCTTAGGTTTGTGAATAAAAAATGTAGTCCTCATTGCCCTTGAGCTGTACATATGCATAGAATTCATTTAAGTTAACTGAGCTGGGAGAATTTGAATGATGAACTTTCTGAAAAAGCTAGGTTAGAAATTAGGGCCAGAGACATTCTCTCTGGTCTTTGAGAGTTAGATTAAGTTTTTTACATGGTTAGAATCGTATGATCATGCTCTATAACTTTCATGTTGCAAGTTTTTGTTTTTAAGCACAAATGCAGGAGTTACCAGTTTGAACATCAAGCGCGCGTTTTTGTTTGATCAGAGGACAGGGATGAAGGCCATCTGGGCTGGGCTTGGCTTGTTCATGCTTTTTGGACCCCTTAGTTTGCTGTTTACACCCCCTTGACCCATTTGTTTATTTTTCCTTATTTTTCATTTCTTTTTTTGTTTCTGACTTTTATTATTTTTTCTAAATATAAAAAATCACTAAAAGTATTTTCTTAAATTTTCACATTTTTTTTATATTTTTTTTTGGACATAGAAATAATTATTAAATAATATACTTTTATTTTCTTAAAATAAAAACTTGTAAATATTATAAAAATATTTTTTTTTTATTTTTTATTATTTATACACTTAAATAATATTGTCATACATATTTTTATTTTTCAACATTTTGTATTTTTTTTTTGTATATAAATGAATAAATAATATAATTAATATATATATATATATATATATATATATATATATATATATATATATATATATATTTCTTAAAACCAAATTAGGGTTTCCACCCCTTTCAAAAAAGACCATTAATATTTTTAATATTTTTAAGATATTAAATAACTTAATTTTACATACATAAAAATAAATACAAAAACATTTTGCATACTTATATTTAATTGCACATTTAAATATTTGTCAATTTATCATTTGTACAATGAGTTCAATTTGGTTGTAATAGTTGACTTAGGGTTTTATTGTCTTGCAAATATCCCCCTATCCAAATTTGTATCCCCTTCCCATAATCATGTTGTAATAGTTGTAAATTTACTTTTACGCACTTTATTGCTTTCAAATATGCCATGATAGAAAGATTAGGGTTTGTATGCAAAAATCCAAAATCAAACAAAATAGCTTGACTAAAACAAGACAAAAAGAATGAAAATGACAACACGATACACACAAGCACCCCTAGGGTTTCATCCACTTGTTGCCTTTAAAATGGCCATGGTATGCATGCTAGGTGTCTTGGCAAAACAAAATCAAAACAAAAAGATCATAGTCCTTCGATGACGCTATCTTGGTTGCCTACACAAAAAATGATCTAGTCCCTCAAAACTTTGCTAAGATACTTAGCACCATTGCTATCATGGTCATACGATGACCCGCGCCTGTCTCGTTTAAAATCCAAACACAAGGTTGTTTACCAAATTGCAATGGTAAAACAACAATGTCAAAGGGTTAAAAATGTGTAGGAAAGACTTTTGAGTAGGTAGGTAGATGCTCCTAGTTACTTGATCAAACTTGCAAACATCCTTGCTAATTTCAAAAACACATCACAACACAATTTCAAAACATTTACCAAAAACAAACTTTCAAACATTGAAACATTTTTCAAAAGACAAATACCTTTGTATATATTCAAAACAAGAATCATTATAAAGGTTGCCACAACGATGGCCTCTTTTCAAAATACTTTTAAAACCACACACAAAAGCACCATTTCAAACAATTGAAAAGCAAAAGCAAGTGATCTAAAACAAGTAACTAAGAGCCCATGGAAAACCATGGATGAAAAGGGTGCTAGCACCTTCCCTTTTCATAATCTATCCCCCGAACCCAAGAAAACATCTCAAAGGTATTTCCTGTGCTTTTTGACCTTTCCTTTGGATAAATAAAAAGTCGGTAGCGACTCTTGCTAAACCTAAACATTTGCAAACACAAACGCAAAACCTCAAGTCAGTTCTCCCACCGCATCACACCAGGCTTTACAGTAACTTACTGGGGGATTCAACTATTTTCTGTTCGATTTTCGGGCTTCATAGCTTTGAACTCGAGATATACCACTATCTGGACGATTCCAGGCCTCGTAGTATTTCGGTACTATTATTCGGTCGTTCTCCCGGTTTCACAGTATGATGGAGAAATCAAGATATTATCCGGTCGGATCTGGGTTTCATAGCTTGAACTGGAACAGAAATCGTAGCACCGATTTGACTGAACCGGAGACAACTTGTGAGAATTTGATTGTATCTTTCCCTGAAAGGTAAAGAGTCAGTTGTATGTAATGTCATGATGTATGAAATGTATTGAGTAATGATGCTCTCAAAATAAATGAGATTGTGTTGTATGATGCGTATGCGCATGCCATGATGTATGGATATGCAAATGTTCTCGTGATGTTTTCTAGCTGGGGAAAATAAATCCCGGATTGCTGCTGGAGAATTTCAAGGAGTTTGAGTTCCTCGTTCTCGCTGGGGGTAACAATCGAAGATGATTTGAGAATAAATTGGAGAGAGAATGACTCTGTGGGGAAGAGAGATACTCTGCTAGAAGATCTGTTGATTTGGAGAAATAACCTCGGCTGGGGATGAAGTACCATTGTTGGTGATAATGAACCCTGCCGGGGATTGAATTTCTGTCTGTGGAAGAAATAAACTCCACTGGAGATAATCTTCTATTTCTGGTGATAGATAAACTCTGCTTGGGGAGAATTTTGCTGACTTATTTGTGATTATGAACTTCGGTTGGGGAGAGCTAACACCATTGTCTTATAACACTTCCTACTCTGCGGGGAGTGTATGTTCCTTTAGTTATTTTCTCAAGCTGGCTCTATCTCTGTACCTGGTGGGTAGAGCAACCGTAAGGTTTGGACACTTCTTGTTTTCCCCTGTTCCTGGAATTACGAGTAATTGTCTTTTGTTTCGCATGTAAATTTTTACGAGCAGTAATTATTCTCAAATGCATATATCAAAATGAAACATTGGAAGTTCTTATAAAAAAAACAGAAAAAGAAAAACAATTTGAAATTTCTTTGTGAAAATGAATTGTGATAATTTTTGAAGTTGGCCTGTAATAGGCGTTTTGTACAAGAGGCTAACGTCCTAGTAAGAGAACACCGCCTAACGAACAGAATTTATAAAATTTGTGTAAAAGAAAGAAAAACAGTTATGTGAATTAATCCCACTGGGTTCCAACTCTGCTATTGCCCTTATATCTTCGAGCGTCTCATCACTTTGCTACTTGGTTGAAGGTAGATCAGATTGATTGGTGTCGTCCGAACTTGATAGTCGATATCGAAGCTTGGTTGCAAGATGATCCAATGAGACATAGTGTTACGCTTTGATCCCTAATTTTTTCCTGGACCGCCCTTTTGGGTTTTCAGTCCATCAGGATACCCTTTTTTGCCCAAGCCGCCTTTTCAGGTTTTCGACTTGCCGGGTGTATAGTTTTTTTCATTTTCATCCCTTACTTTTTCCCGAACCCTTTTGGTTCGCCGGGAAGCCCTTATTTTTTCCTAGACCGGTCGACCTAACGGGTCTTTGATTATGCGTAGTATTTTTTCACTATGTATGCATTGACGGGGTGAGGAAGGTCATCACTATCCATGGTGGTTAGAATCATATCTCCTCCCGAGAAAATGTTCTTAACCACAAATGGCCCTTCGTACGTAGGGGTCCATTTGCCCCTGGGATCACCTTGTGGCAGTATGATGCGTTTGATTACCAGATCCCCAACTTGATACTCTTGTCGTCTGAATTTTGTTAAATGCCTTGATTATTCGCTTTTGATACGCCTGACCGTGACAAATAGCAGTAAGTTTCTTTTCATCGATTAAGTTCAGCTGATTAAGCCGGGTCTGGATCCAGTCGTCTTCACTCAAACCTGCATCCTTCGTAATCCAGAGAGAAGGTATCTGGACCTCAATGGGTAAGACCGCTTCCATACCATACACCAAAGAGTAGGGTGTTTCCCCTGTAGAAGTCCGTGCTGAGGTACGGTACCCATGAAGAGCGAATGGTAACATCTCGTGCCAGTCCTTGTATGTCACTGTCATCTTCTGCACAATCTTCTTGATGTTCTTGTTAGCTGCTTCAACAACCCCATTCATCTTCGGCCAGTAGGGATAAGAGTTGTGATGTTATATCTTGAACTGTTTGCAGAGCTCGGTGATCATTGTATTGTTGAGATTTGTACCATTGTCTGTAATGATCCTCTCTGGTACACCGTATCGACCGATCAGATTGTGTCGGATAAACTGTGCTACGACGTTCTTGGTTACTATAGCAAAGGAAGCTTCTTCAACCCACTTCGTAAAGTAATCAATAGCTACCAGAATGAAATGATGCCCGTTAGACGCAGTAGGTATGATCTCGCCGATCATTTTGATGCCCCACATTGCAAAGGGCCAAGGAGCTGTCAAGACATTCAGAGGAACTGGAGGTATATGTACCTTATCAGCATATACTTGGCACTTGTGACAGGTCCGAGAGTGCTGATAACAATCAGATTCCATAGTGGACCAATAATATCCAGTCCGTAGGATCTTCTTCGCCATGGTATGTCCACTAGAATGAGTTCCGAAGGTACCTTCCTGTAACTCTTCCATGATCCTTTCTGCCTCGCTTTTGTGCACACATCGCAGTAAGGTTGAGTCATGGTTACGCTTGTAAAGAATACCATTGTTGATGAAGAACTTTGCAGCGAACCTTCTCAAGAACTTCTTGTCATTAACAGATGCACCCTCGGGGTACTCTTGAGCCTCAAGATACCTCTTTACCTCGTGAAACCAGGGTTTATCTGTTACCTCTCCAGTCTCAATGTCACAGCATTGTGCAGGTTCGTCCAGCCATTTAATGGTAATCTGGGGAGCTTCATTGTCCCATTTGACTTTGGACATAGAAGACATAGTAGCTAGCGCGTCCGCTAACTGATTCTCCTTTCTTGGGAAGTGTTCAAAGGTTATCTCCTCGAAGTGTGGGAGCAACGTCAGTACATACTCCTTGTAAGGAATAAGATTTGGATGCTTTGTATCCCACTCGCCTTTTATTTGACTGATCACTAGAGCGGAATCTCCGAATACACTTAAGAACTTAATCCTCAGGTCAATAGCTGCTCGAAGACCCAAGATACACGCTTCATACTCCGCCATATTGATGGTGTAGTTAAAACATAATCGGGTGGTGAACGGAGTATGACAGCCCTCGGGAGATATAATCACAGCACCGATGCCATCACCCAACGCATTTGAGGCTCCATTGAAATACATAGACCATCGGGATCCTTCCTCAGGTCCTTCATCCGGTCCAGGTTCTTCACAGTCGGTCACCAACATGATGTTCTCATCCAGAAACTCAAAATTCATGGATTGGTAGTCATCCACGGCCTGATGCGCCAAATGATCCGCTAACACACTCCCCTTGATTGCTTTCTGGGTTGTGTATTGGATGTCATACTCAGTTAAGATCATCTGTCATCTTGCTATTCTTCCGGACAAGGCAGGCTTTTCGAAGATATACTTGATTGGATCCATCTTTGATATCAATAAGGTGGTGTGAGTCAGCATATACTGTCTCAGCCGGAGAGCAGCCCATGCTAAAGCGTAACAAGTTTTCTCAAGCAGTGAGTATCGGGTCTCACAGTAGGTAAACTTTTTTCTAAGGTAGTAAATAGCGTGCTCTTTTCGGCCAGACTCGTCTTGCTGCCCCAGCACACACCCCATTGAACTATCCAGTACGGTCAAGTATAAGATCAAAGGTCTTCCTTCAACTGGAGGCATCAGAATTGGTGGATCTTGGAGGTATTCTTTGATCCTTTCGAAAGCGGACTAACATTCATCATTCCATTTTACCACTTGATCTTTCTTCAGCAGCTTGAAGATTGGCTCATAAGTAGCAGTCAAATGTGAAATGAATCGGGAAATGTAGTTCAGACGTCCCAAAAAACCTCTAACTTCCTTTTCTGTGCGGGGAGCCGGCATCTCCTGTATAGCTTTTACCTTGGCAGGATCCACCCGAATACCTTTATCACTAACGATGAAACCCAACAGCTTACCAGACCTTACCCCGAAGGTGCACTTGTTTGGGTTCAACCTCAGCTTATACATCTTCAACCTGTTGAACAGTTTCTGGAGATGGTCAAGGTGTTCCTCCTTAGTCTGGGACCTTGCAATCATATCATCAACATAAACCTCAATCTCATGGTGAATCATGTCGTGGAACAAAGCGACCATGACGCACTGATAAGTTTCCCCAGCATTCTTCAACCCGAAAGGCATGACTTTATAGCAAAAGGTACCCCATTGTGTAATGAAGGTTGTCTTCTCCATGTCCTCGGGAGCCATCTTAATCTGATTGTAACCAGAAAAACCATCCATAAAGGAGAGGACTTTATGCTGCGCAGTGTTGTCGACCAGAACATCGATGTGAGGAAGTGGGAAATCATCCTTGGGGCTTGACCTGCTCAGATCTCTATAGTCCACACACATTCGTACCTTACCATCCTTCTTAGGCACTGTAACAACGTTGGCAACCCACTGTGGGTAAGAAGTGACAGCTAAAAATCCCGCGTCAAACTGTTTCATGACCTCAGCTTTAATTTTCTCAAACATATCAGGGCGTATACGGCGAACCTTCTGCTTTACCGGAGGACAGTCTTCTTTAGTTGGTGTCGTACCCCAAATCTGCCCTATCTCTTTATTTTTGTCTGGCTTTGGATTTTGCATCCCATTTACATCATTTTATCATTCAGTCATTTGCATATCCCGCATCTCAGGGAATCACGCGCTTTGGTTTGAAGTTTTAGGGATGCGCCCTCTTTATGTCTAATCTTGTTTTGAGGTTTTCTTATCAGGTAAAAAGGAAACGCTCTGGTTCTCGATTAGTGGATCATGGAATGAATTGTGTCGTCAGGTTACAAGGTTGGTTCTTGCTCAAATTTATCAGGGTCTGGATTAGGGTTTATTTCCCTATGTGTGCTGGTCAAGATGCTAGGGTTTCGAGTCTCTGGTTTCTGGTAAGATGTTTCTTCCGCCTGCCTCGAGGACGTCTCAAAGCTCAACGCATTAGGTCAAGAATTTCACCTGCTCGCATTTCAAATTTCTTCTTAAAGCCTCTAAGCCGTTGAGTCGAGAGTTTTAAATTTAAGTCGACGACTGCGAAGTTTGGGCACAAGAAATAAGTCTGAGGGTTCATGATGATTGTGATCGGTGGGAATGAGAACTGACTGTTTTGGAATGTTGGTTCGCGTTTGCGTTTGTTTTTACAAAATGTCGCGGTAAGCAAGAGTCGCCACCGTCTTTTATTTTATCCAACAAGGAAAGGACAAAAGCACAGAAAAATTCCTTTTTGAAATGTTTCTCGGGTTCGGGAGGTAGATTATAGAAAGGGAAGGTGTTAGCACCCTTTCTATCTGTGGTTATCCACGGGCTCTTAGGTACTTGCTCATTATGTTTTCAAAAGTTTGCTTTTCTTTGTGATTGTGGGTTTGAAAGAGTTTTCGTTTTGAAAGGAGTGTAAGTGCGAAAAGTTTTGTTTTGTTTTTAAAAAGGAGCAAGTACTTAAGAACCATCTACCTACTCAAAAAGGAATTAAACTGTACAAATGTCCTTTAGACAATGCTACCCCACTATTGATGAGTAGGTAGCATAGTCGTTGGAGTTTTCGGGTCAATTTGATTAAGGGATGTGTGGTCACTAAAGCAATGTTAGGATGCCTTAGCGGTAACCCTAATGTCTTAGATCATTTTATCTGAGGCAATCGTTTCGAGGCAACTTATGATCTTTGAACAAGAGGGCGGCCTCTAAAACTTCCTATACTTAATGACCACGTTCGAGGCAACCAAGTGAGGTGTACCCTAAGAGTGGCATGTGCGAGTGTATTGTTTTTTAGTTATATTATCTTTGTACATGTTATGGTGAGCTACTGTTGATTTTAAATTAAAATTTTGGTCCTGTCATGCATTGCCTATTATTCAAACATCTAACAGTTAATGGTTGCAGAAATTAAATTGCGGAAAATAAATCTAAGCTAATACAAGGCGTCGGGTATTTACATCGCCAAAAACAAACCCTTAAAAATTAAATTGCGAAAAGTAAATAAAAGCGATAAATAAAATCCTAATTTAAAAATATTACATTCTCGAAGCAGTTACAATATTTAAATATGGATCAAAAGAAATAATACGCGCGCAAGAAAATTAAATCGGAATGTCTTAGGGTTTTGACCCCTTTTTAATCAATAAAGCATATTTTTTGTTATTTTGAATGAAAAAAATTAGCCTAAATTAATAATTGAATTAATTAATTACATGAAAAATATTTTTGGTTTTTTTTATTTTAATTAAAGAAATAAAATAAGAATGGTTAAAAGATATTAAAACCCTAATTCTAAATTAATTTTAATTTAATGCAAAAAGATTTAAAATTGTACCTAATTAAAGACTAAATTAATTGATCAAAATTTATTTACAAAAATAATGAAATAGAAAATATTATTTTATTTTTGGTTTTCTGATTTTTTTATAAAAAAGGTTAATTTGTTAATTAATTAATTAAGATAATAATAATAATAAAATAAAAATAGAAAAATAATGAAAAGAAAATATAAAAAAAGATAAGAACAAACTCAGGGGGGTGCTGGGCCTGAAGAGAGGGTTTGAGTTGCAAATTCCAGGCCCAATTGCGCCAGCCTGTTGGACTTTTTATGATTCCATGCATGCTTGTTGACCAGGGAGTATGATGAGCCTCCATCCTGAACCACTGGATTTGATTGGCAAGCCATCTGGCAGGTGAATCCCTGAGGCGTATGGTGGACCACGTTTTTGCACGCTGCGTGAGATTACCTAAAAACAAAATTTATCAAAGTTTTAGGGGACCTGGGATTCGAACCCAGGTCCCAATGCTCATTACCTGCGCGCTCAACCACTCCAACCAGCTTGCACATTCGTTAGTGGAATAGGAAACAAATATTATATACAAAATAGTTAATTATGCCTGGCCAAAAATAAAAAATACGCAATTGATTCAAATGAACCAATCACGCCCAGCCACGTCTTTGTCTTCTTCAAACGCCCTGGTTCATTTACCTGCGGATTTTGTTCCGCAGGAAGATTCGTAGCATCTCTCAAAAATCCTTCCTAGACCATGTAAACGCAAGCTAGGAGTACCAACGCACTCGTCTCTTCCTCCTGGTCATCCCTGTAACCACCATTTGGCCTAATTCTCCCTGTAACTCAAACGCCTAAAAACACCATATGTGAACCCTAGATTCGGGCATCATTATACAGGCCATGAAAATCAAATTGGATAATGCCAAAACGTTCTAAATCAAATAATAAACACAAATATGCCAAGATTTTAAAGAAAAGATGCAAGAATTGGAGATTGGGAATCCATGTTCATAGGTTGGTTCGTGATGACTTACAGGGCAATTTAGGCAATGAGAAGGCTTGGATTTGATTAGTGTCGCCTCAGGGGATGGCAGGGAAGAGAGCTGCGTCAAGCTTTTGGTCTAAAACGAGCTCCAATGTGGATTTCAGAATTCAAGTTTCTAAGCTTTTTTGCAAAATCGTTTTGGCCGTTTCTGCAGAGCTTTGTGCGTCCTCCAGGTTTGTGTGACTTGTGTGAGTGTTATAGAATGAATTAGGTTTGGTCTTTTGATCTGAAATCAAGTGCATTGAAGATTCATGATTTGGTTTTGATCACCATTATCAAACTTCCAAAAATAGGCCAAATCTGATTTTATATGCTTGAATGAGCCTTGATACGAATTGACTAGGCGTATCTTGTTGATTGAAAGTTGCAATGATCAAAAAAATCTCATTCCATTAATTTTTGGATTTTATTTGAATTAATATAGATTTAAAATGAATTAAATCAATAAAAATTAAATAAAATAGAAAAATAAATGTTTGGTCATGAAATTAAGGATGGGACACGTGTGTGGTGTGATAAGACCAAATCAAGTGTAAAAAAGTGGGCCCTTTTGTCAAAAATTGGAGTTTTGAGGATAGTTGACTTTTGGCAATTTTGGAAAAATGCCCAACTTCAACAATGCATAACTTCTTCAATTTTGAACTTTTGGAGGTGTTCTTGGACTTTTTAGAAATATTGAGATGTCCTCTAATCAACCCTTTTTGTCTCATCTCATTTTGATGGTCCATGCTCAAGTTATAAGCTTTCGCAAAATAGGTGTTTTTGTTGACTTTCAAAAATGACCTATAATGTCCAAATTAATAACTTTTTGTGAGAGCCTTTCTTGATCTTGGGGTGTGAAGATGGATTGTAGGAAATTGCATCCTCTTCAAAATTAGCTTTGGATGGGTCATTTATCATAAAGTATGAGAAAGGTATGCTTGGTCAAAGTTGAGTTGACTTTTCCTACAAAACCCTAATTTAGCAACTGTTGAATCTTGAGGAATCTTGAGCAATCCTTGATGAATCATGATCAACCCTTGATCAAATGATGATTTGTCCTTCAAAATGAGAATGTTGACAAAAAATATTGAGTTTTGACTGTATTTGGGACACAGTTGACTTTTGTCCTAGCATAGTCGATTTTTGGGCCCCTTGAGCAATTGACTGACCAAACTTCCTCTGCAAGGCTTGAAATTTGACATGAATGATCTTGAGAACATATTAGGAAATTTGGGAGCACTTGAGGTCATTTGGATGTAAGAACCTTGATGCAACACAAAACCCTAATTTTGAATTGACTGCCTTAGGAGGTGATTTGACTGTCCAAACCTTGAGCCAGTTTGAGCAACTTGAAGCTTCTTCTTGACAAGTCTTGAGGAATATGGGAGGGAAAATTTTGGGGTACAACAGTTGCCCCTGTTCAATTTCTTAAACCTGAGGATATAGATTAGCTTTTGAGCCTTTCGTAATCTGAAGGTGGAAGATAATTGAACACTAGAGATCCCAGAAATTTGCACTCACATGGCGTAGTATCAGCATTGTGATGTCTGGAATGGGCTTACAGATGCCATTTGGAGATATTTGGTAGGAGGATGGGCTTATAAATGCCATCTGCAGGAGTGTCGATCGCATAAGAGATTCCTTAGCGAGAACTTGTATACCTGTTGTTGTAAAAGATTCCGCTGGGGAAGTCTAACCTTTGTTGAGATTTAGGAACTTGCTTTGTACTTCAACTGAGAGAATGCCTCGGCTGAGTCTTAAGAACCTGTTCATAATCCAATTGGGGGGAAAACATCTTCGTCAAGATCTAGGAACTGTCTCGTGCTCAATGGAGTATACCGTTGAGGTTATAGAACTTGTCCACACTATGACGGAGGAAAACATCAAGATCTAGGAACTGACTCGTGCTCAATGGAGTATATCGTTGAGGTTATAGTAATCATCCACACTATGACGTAGGGAAACATCTTCATCAAGATCTAGGAACTGTCTCGTGCTCAATGGAGTATACCGTTGAGGTTATAGAACTTGTCCATACTATGACGGAGGAAAACATCAAGATCTAGGAACTGACTCGTGCTCAATGGAGTATACCGTTGAGGTTATAGTACTCGTCCATATTGTGACGTAGGGGAACATCTTCATCAAGCTCTAGGAATTGTCTCGTGCTCAATGGAGTATACCGTTGAGGTTATAGAACTCGTCCACACTATGACGGAGGAAAACATCAAGATCTAGGAACTGACTCGTGCTCAATGGAGTATACCGTTGAGGTTATAGTACTCGTCCACACTATAACGTAGGGAAACATCTTCATCAAGATCTAGGAAATGTCTCGTGCTCAATGGAGTACACCATTGAGGTTATAGAACTCATCCACACTATGACGGAGGAAAACATCAAGATCTAGGAACTGACTCGTGCTCCACGGAGTATACCATCGAGGTTATAGTACTCGTCCACACTATGACGTAGGGAAACTGTCGAGATTGAGAACCTTATCTGAAATTCAACCGAGGATAAATCAATTGAGATTTAAGAACTGGTCAGGTCTTCGACTAAGCTGAGGACTTAACTGCATCTTTCCTGAAAGGTAAAGGTCAGTCATATGCAATTCATGAGATGGATCAAGCAATGATGTTCTCAACATAAATGAGATTGTATGGTGTGATGCGTATATGCATGTGTGATTGGTGGAAATACAACTGACTGTTTTGGAATGCTGGCTCGCGTTTGCGTTTGTTTTCGCAAAATGTCGCGGTAAGCAAGAGTCGCCACCGTCTTTTATTTTACCCAACAAGGAAAGGACAAAAGCACAGAAAAATTCCTTTTCGAGATGTTTCTCGGGTTCGGGAGGTAGATTATAGAAAGGGAAGGTGTTAGCACCCTTTCTATCCGTGGTTATCCACGGGCTCTTAGGTACTTGCTCACTATGTTTTCAAAAAGTTTTGCTTTTCTTGTGTTTGTGGTTTTTGAAAAAAGTTTTTGTTTGAAAACTTCGATTTAACTCTTGTTTTTGTCCTCAAGAGTGTATGAAGTGTTGTTTGAAAACTTTGTTTGAAAAGTGTAAGTGCGAAAAATTTGTTTTGTTTTGAAAGAGCAAGTACCTGAGAACCTCTACCTACTCAAAAGGGAATTAAACTGTACAAATGTCCTTTAGATAGTGTTATCCCACTATGAAGGAGTAGGTAGCATCGTCGTTGGAGTTTTCGGGTCAATTCGATTAAGGGACGAGTGGTCACTAAAGCAACGTTAGGACGCCTTAGCGGTAACCCTAATGTCTTAGATCATTTTATCCGAGGCAACTGTTTCGAGGCAACTTATGATCTTTGGACAAGAGGGCGACCTCTAAAACTTCCTATACTCAATGACCATGTTCGAGGCAACCAAGTGAGGCATACCCTAGGAGTGGCATGTGTAAATGTGTCAATTTTCAATTATGTTATCTTTGTACATGTTATGGTGAGCTACGGTTGATTTTAAGTTAAGATAGATCTTGTCATGCATAGCCTATTATTCATACATCTAGCAGTTAATGGTTGCGGGAAATAAAACTAAGCTATTACAAGGCGTCGGGTATTTACATCGCCAAAAACAAACCCTTGAAAATTAAATTGCGAAAAATAAATAAAAGCGATAAAAGGTCCTAAGTTTAAAACTATTACATCCTTGAAGCAATTACACAATTGGAATCAGATAAATCGCGTGCGAGAAAAATTGAATCGGAGAGTTTTTAGGGTTTTGACCCTTTTTTATTTAACAAAGCTTATTGTGATTATTTTTTGTATTAAAGAAATTAGTCTAAATTAATAATTGAATTAATTAATTAAAATAAAAATATTTTTGGTTTTTTGTTATTTAAGGAAATAAAATAAAAAATGGTTAAAAGTTATTAAAAACCCTAATTCTACATTAATTTTATTTTGTTGCAAAAATGTTAAAATTATGCCTAATTAAAAACTAAATTAATTGGTTAATTTTTATTTACAAAAAATAATGAAATAGTGAAATTAATAAAACTATTATTTTTTAGGTTTTCTGATTTTATTAGGAAAATATTAATTATTTTAGTTAATAGTTAATAAAAATAAATCAAGTAAATAAATAACATGTTAAAAGAAAAGAAATAAAAAAAAAGAGGCAAACTCAGGGGGTTTGGGCCCAAACAGGGTGTTTGATCAGCAGTTTTTGAGGCCCACTTGCTGCAAGCCTGCATTTGACTTTTGTGATTTGCTATGCGTGCGCTGACCTGTGATCATGGTGAGGACCCCATTTTGGTCATTGGATTTGGTTTGAGACCACCTGGCCAGCATCTGGAGAAGGGCGTATGATGGACCCTCCTTTGAGAATTACACACGAATACCTGAAGAAAAAATTGAACAAAGTTTTGGGGGACCTGGGATTCGAACCCAGGTCCCGTTAGCCAATGAACAAACGCCCTAGCCACTGAGCCATTTGCTTGTTTTGTAATTATAATATACAATGATTAATATATATCAAACAAACACTTATGTCTGGAAAAAAAACTAAAAAGCGCGCTATTTCAAATGGGCCAATGGGAGGGCGACGTGTGGTCGTCTTCTCCAACGAAACTCTGGTTTTCTTACCTGCGGATTTTTATCCGCATGAAGATTCGTGGGATCGTTCAAAAATGCATTTTAGGCCATAATAATCCCATCCAAGCACATGGACGTGGTCGCCTCTTCCTCCTGAGTTCAACCATGTCCAAGATTCATCCTAATTGTCCCTGCAAAACGAAACCCCAAATGGAAACCTCCAAAACCCTAGGTTCGGGTAGGGAGTTATAGGCTACAAAAAAGCAATTGAATGATGCGGAATGAATGGAAATTTAAAGGCAAGCATGATTATACAAAAATATTGGCAAGAGGATGCAAGGAAGTGGTTTTACGATATCATGTTCAGAGCCATAATCGTGACGACTTACAGTGCGTTTCAGGGGGTCTTAAGGTCTGGTTCTGGTTGCTATGGCTTCAGGAGATTGCAAGCAAGAACACCACGTTGAGATTTTTGATTAAAACAAGCTCTAACCAAGAATTCGATTTCTCTCTTCTTCACCCTTTTTTCAGTTTTGGTATGGCCGTTTTAACAGTGATTCGGTCGTGAATTAGGTTTGTGTGGCTTGTGTATGTATATTGGAAGTGAATTAGGTCAAGAGTTGGGCTTTAATCCATGTGCATTCAAGGTTTTGAGATTTGATTTTATCACCATTGAAAAGCTTTCCAAATATGGCCAAATCTAAGATTTTGTGCATGTTTGAGCCTTGGCACGAGTTGGTTGGTTGTCACATGATATTTTCAAGCTGTACAAATCACAAAGATCCATTTACATCAATTTTTGGATTTTATTTGATTTAATATTGATTAATAATGAATTAAATCAATAAAAATGAAATAAAATAGAAAAATAAATGTTTGGTCATGAAATTAAGTATGGGACACGTGTGTGGCATGACAAGACTAAATCAAGTGGAAAAAAGTGGGCCCTTTTGTCAAAAATAGGAGTTTTGAGGATAGTTGACTTTTGGCAATTTTGGAAAAATGCCCAACTTCAACAATGCATAATTTCTTCAATTTTGAACTTTTGAAGGTGTTCTTGGACTTTTTAGAAACCTTGAGATGTCCTCTAATAAAGCCGTTTGGTCGCATATCATTTTGATCTTCCATTCTCAAGTTATAAGCTTTGGAAAAAAAGGTGTTTTTGTTGACTTTCAAATATGACCTATAATGTCCAAATTTGTAACTTTTTGTGAGAGCACTTCTTAATCTTGGGTTATGAATATGTATTGTAGGAAATTGCATCCTATTCAAAATGAGCTTTGGATGGGTCATTTCTCATAAAGTATGAGAAATTTATGCTTGGTCAAAGTTGAGTTGACTTTTCCTGCAAAACCCTAATTTAGCAACTTTTGAATCTTGATGAATTTTGAGCAATCCTTGATGAATCATGATCAAACCTTTATCAAATGATGAATTATCCTTCAAAATTGGAATGTTGACAAAAAATCTTGAGGTTTGACTGTATTTGGGACACAGTTGACTTTTGCCCTAACACAGTCGATTTTTGGGCCTCTTGAGCAATTGACTGACCAAACTTCCTCTGCAAGGTTTGAAATTTGACATGGATGGACTTAAGAACATATTAAGACATTGGGAAGCACTTGAGGCCATTTGGATGTAAGGACCTTGATGCAACACAAAACCTTAATTTTGAATTGACTGCCTTAGGAGGTGATTTGACTGTACAACCCTTGAGCCATTTTGAGCAATATGAAGATCATTCTTGACAAATCTTGAGGAATATGGGAGGGAAACTTTTGGGGTACAACAGTTGCCCCTGTTCAATCTTCTTAAACCTGAGGATGTAGATGGGCTTGCGTGCCTTTCGTGATCCGAAGGTGGAAGATGATTGAACACTAAAGTGCCCAGAAATTTGCACTCGCATGATTTAGTATCAGCATTGTGATATCAGGAATGGGTTTACATGTTCCATTTGGAGATTGTTGGTAGGAGGATGGGCTTATAGATGCCATCTGGAGATTGTTTGTTGCATTGTAATTTTGTAAGTTGAAAGAAGGAACCTGTGTAGGGTTGCCTGATGATGAGTTCGCGTAAAAACTGCATTTTGGAAGGAAGGAAACCTGTGTAGGGTTGACTGATGATGAGTCCGTGTGAAACTGCATCTTGGAAGGAAGGAACCTGTGTATGGTTAACTGATGATGAGTCCGGGTGAAACTGCATCTTGGAACCGGGAAGAATCCTAGGTAAGGTTGCTTTGCACTACGTCGGGAAATTGCAAGGAGGAACCTGGGTAAGGTTACTTCGGGGTAAGTTTGTGTAAAACTTCTGGAGGAACCTGAGTAAGGTGATAAGTCCGTGTAAAACTTCTGGAGGAACCTGAGTAAGGTTACTATGTGATAAGTCCGTGTAAAACTTCTGGAGGAACCTGGGTAAGGTTACTTTGACGATGAGTTCGTGTGAAACTGCATCTTGGAACGAGAAGGAACCGGTGTAGGGTCGCCTAATGATGAGTCAGTGTAAAACTTCATCCCGGAAAGAGAAGGAACCTGTGTAGGGTTGCCTGATGATGAGTCAGTGTAAAACTTCATCTGAAATTGAGAAGGAACCGGTGTAGGATCGCCTGATGATGAGTCCGTGTAAAACTTCATCTTGGAAGGAAGGAACCTATGTAGGGTCGCCTGACGATGAGTCCGTGTGAAACTTCATCTGAAAGAGAGAAGGAACCGGTGTAGGGTTGCTTCATGATGGTCAAGTAGATAATTGTCCTGTCTGGTTTCAGGTATTAACCTACAATCAGTCGTCCACAGATTTTTTCCTGGCTTGTTATAGGTATTAATCTGGAACTTGAAAAGGTTGGCCGATGGGATAGTTGTCCTGGCTGGTTACAGGTATTGATCTCTGACCTGAGAAAGAAAAATAGTTTCCCTGGCTTGTTACAGGTATTAATTTTCAATCTCTTCATGTAGATAATTTCCTGGCTGGTTTCAGGTATTAACCTACAATCAGTCGTCCACAGAACTTTCCTGGCTAGCTACAGGTATTCAATTGGGACTTGAAAAGGCTGATGGTAGCCATCTGTTGATTGACTTTTTCCTGAAAAAGGTAAACGTTAGTTGTATGCAATGTCATGATGTATGAAATGCATGATGTCATGATGTTCTCAAAAATAAACGAGATCGTGTCGTATGCACTTTATCATGTATGTAAATAGGAGGTATGAAATATGAACTGTTTATGAATGTATTTTCGTCTGGGAAAATAAATCCCGGAGCTGTTGGAGAATAGAGTTGAGTTCTTCGTTTCCGCTTGGGATGATGAACGAAGATGATTGTGAGAATAAACCTGCAGGAGAAAAGAACTCCATTGGGGAATAAACTGGTGAAGATATTACTCTGCGGGAATTACTCTGTGGGAAGAGATGCTTTGCTGAGATTTTAACGGTAACTCCGCTGGGGATTCTGTTGATAAGCTCTGTTGGAGATTTTGATGATGAACTCCGCTGGGGATAGAAAGAACTTCGCTGGGGATGATCTTTCAGTTGCAACTTGCTGAGGATAACCCAGTTAGACTCTTGTGGGGATAACCTCTGAATTTGGCTGGGGAGACTTATTTGTATTCTGCAGGGGATAAGCTTCCATAATCTACTGGGTAAGATGATTCAATTCTCTATTGGGGAAGCCCTTTTTTAGACTGCACTGGGGAAATGGCTCCACTGGGGGTATCTTGTATTCCACCGGGGAACATTCTTATATTTCGTTGAGGAATATTAAGACTGTCGAGGATGCTCTTTATGCTTGCTGGGGAATATCTTTATACTCCGCTGGGGAATATTAAGACCTTTTGGGAATACCAAGCCTTTTTAGGGCTGATGATAGACTAACTCTGCTTGGGGGAGAGTATTGTTGATTCCTTCATAGTTGCAAGTCTCAGTGGGGAGAGCTTCCATTATTGTCATACTCTGCGGGGAGTGAATGTATCTTGGTCATACCCTTCAGCTGAATCTACCTTGGTACCTGGTGGACAGAGCGACTGTACAGTTCGGACAATTCTTATTGCCCCAGTTTCTGCGGGAGAAGAAGGCCTATGAGGTGCTTGATAACTGCCGATTGACAAATCTTCTTCTGGTAGGCAAGTGACGAGATGACGGGACATAGTCATACACTTTGATCCCTAATTTTTTCCTGGACCTCCCTTTCGGGTTTTCAGTCCATCGGGATACCCTTTTTTTGCCCAAGCCGCCTTTTCAGGTTTTCGACTTGCCGGGTGTACAGATTTTTCATTTTCATCCCTCATTTTTGCCCGAACCCTTTTGGTTCGCCGGGAAGCCCTTATTTTTGCCTAGGCCAGTCGACCTAGCAGGTCTTTGATTATGCGTAGTATTTTTTTACCATGTCCACGCTCTCAGAGTGTAGGGAGTTGTCACTGTCAGTAGTGTTGTGTTGCCATACTACCAGAAGATGTTTGATCGTGCAAGATTCGTTGCTGGAATTCATGTCCAATGCCCCAAGTGATTCAGACGGAGATTTGCCCCTGGCTATTTGGCATCTTGAGAGATTCCTTAAATCTTGACTTGACTGCCCCAGATGATGGACAATGGTTATGCCTGCCCCTTGGTTGGAAGTGTTTTTTCCACTTGAGGTGACTCTTTTTATTGAGAAGGTTTTTGTTCACTAGATATTCGTCGTGCAAATTTCTCTACTGTTTGAACAAATAGCCATATGCAAACAATATTATTTTAAGAATGCAAAGCTTATGTCTGTCTTGAAGTTTTTTTTTTGAAAATGCAGTTTTCAATAAAACAAGTGAATTTTTGTAAAATGTGATGTCAACTCAGGATTTTACAGCAAGCCCTACAGGAGTCAGGATACCTTTTGTAACAGTATGCTTTCGAACTAACCCACGCTTCAGCTAGGACTTTTAAGGGTTATAACGTGGCCTGGTTCACGGTTTAAGAAACAAAGGATAAAGGCTCAAATTTTATTTGTACCCACCCGCTCTTCGTGATGTTCTTCAAACCTAAACTCAGCTAATCATGCATTAGATCTTGTTTGAATATTTGCTCTGATATTCCGGTGATAGTTCGGATACTGACAGTTTATTTTGAACAGGCAGTCATTTTTATAAGAGTTTGCAGGACCTCTTTCTTTTTGATTTTATTATCCCTGTCTTTTTGCCTAAACTGTTTCTTTTGCGATTACAGTCAGCGGGATGCCCCAGTTTTGTAAGTCTCCTTCATAGGTTTTGACTTATTGGGCTTTTGTTTTGAAAGATAACGACTGCCTGCCCTGACGATTATAGGGAACCATTACTGTCTTTTTGTCTCGGAAGGACTCCTTTGATGCCATTCATTGTGCACCTAGATCAACTGAGAAAACTACCCTGCCCCGGGTTGTGATTAAGGGTTTTAATTTGTGAAAAGAAAAACTCCAACTTCTCTGGCTCAAAGGGGTTGACTAGGTATTATCTTCCTTATAACTCCACTGTTTAGGATTTGAAACAATGCCTGTACATCATCAGCAGGGTCTGTTCAGAAGCATACTATAAAGATCATGGTATCGTTTTCGTCATCCTCCCTCTAAAGGCTTAGAATTTTTAATCGAGAGTTTGAACATCACAAAAAGGAAATATGAAGCAATTTTAAGCATAGTGAAAACAATTAATTCAAAACAGACACGTGTAATGCATTAATGAAATAAAAGAGTTTGACATGATAATTGTTTGAATAAGCAAAGAAAAATACAGCTTCAGAATTCAAATGAACAAAAGTATCTCAATCCTAGCCATATTTTGGCAAGGGAGCAGTGATCACATTGGGAGTCTCAGGAGGCTCGAATTCGATCTCCTTAGCGTCAATCATATTCTGAATCTTGTATTTCAGCGCCCAACAATCGTCAGTATCGTGCCCCGGACTACCGGAATGATAAGCACACCTTGCATCTGGGTTGTAGTTAGGAGAAGAAGTCTTAGGGTTCGGAGGAGGGTTTATCACCTTAATCAGATTCATCTTTAACATGCGATGCAATGCTTGTGACAGTGGCATGTTGATGTTGGTGAACTGTCTTTTAGGCTCATCCGGCCTTCGTTGATTTCCCTTTTGCTGTTATCGATGTGACGCAGAACCAGAGATCAAGACTGCCCCTACGTGTTGGTCACGACGACTCTTTTGACTGTACACAGCATTGGACTCTTTCTTCCCACTGTAAGGCTTTTTCTGAGCATCAGAAGGTGTAGCTTCTTGAATCTTCCCACTTTTGATGCCGGCTTCAATTCTCTCACCAGTCAAGATAAGGTATGTAAACCAGGCTGAAGAGTTTCCAATCAAATGGTTAAAGAATGGACCAGACAGGGTCCCCAGAAACATATCGACAAGTTCACGATCAGCCAAAGATGGCTGCACCCTTCCGGCAAGGTCTCTCCATTTTTGAGCATACTCTTTAAATCCTTCACCCGTCCCTATTGACATACCCTGGAGTTGGGTACGCGTTGGAGCAAGGTCGGAATTATATTGATACTGCTTATAGAACGCAGTATCCAAATCTTCCCAGTTACGGATACTGGCTCTATCCAGCTGATAGAACCACTCAAGTCGAGTCCCTGAAAGACTGTCTTGAAAGAAATGGATCCATAAATTCTTATCAGCGGTGTAAGGATGGATCTTCCTTACATACGACTGGAGGTGCAGCTTTGGACAGGAAGCTCTGTCATACTCGGCAAAGGCAGGTGCCTTGAATTTATGGGGAATCACCACCCCAGAGGATAGACCTAGGTCTCCGAAGTCCAGCCCGGGCACGTTCTGTATCTCCATAGCGCTCAAGCGGACCTCCAACCGTTTGTACCTATCCTCAGCAGGAGGATACTGTTCTTCATCACGGTCCGTCTCGTTGTCAGAGACCATAGGGCTAGGAGCCCTCCTCTCTTGTGGACTGTCTTTCCCTCCAGATGAGGTGGTCAGATCAACTTCATTTTGCAGCTCGTTTCCAAACCTGCGTCCGGTGTTGAACAGGACAGTCCTCTTCTTCTTCTTCCTCTCTTTCAGAATTAGGGTCTTCAGGTCCTGCTGACCCTTAGCTAGGCTCATGACCAACTCTTGAAACTGGGCATTCTGGGCCTGGAGGGCCTTGATAGCTTGCTCAGTGGAAGGTTCGGTAGACATGATGATTGCTGAAATAAACAGCGAAGAAGATAAGAGACCTGTAATGGTGCCTGTAATGCAATGATATGTATGATATATGTATGCAATGTTTTCAAGGATCTCGTGGGGTAAACAAAGAAACTTGTTAGAATTTGAATTTTGCAGCTTGATTGAAGGAACTTCATGTTGCTGAGAGTCCTTCTTCAAGAGTCAGGCTCACCATATCGAGTGGGTCATAGCCCCTGACTCAAGTTATCATGTTTTGATCTCCAAACAACATTGGCCAGAGGAAAATAAATCCCCTTTGCCCCTTGCTAGACATTTGGTTCATCATGACCTGCATCACAAACCTTTGAGATCCTTGAAATGGTTAAGGAAATGTTAAGGTATGATGTTATGATGTGTATGCTATGCGTTTAAGCAAAAGTGTGAGGTGTTGTAAGTAAGCCCTGCAATAAATCCAAATTGTTGGATAAGGATTGTAAACAAAAACCTGCAAGGAACTCATGTTGTCAGATTACAAGAATGTGCAGGTAGTTCAGATTTGAAGGCACACAAGTCACACAATATAGCCTTAAGTTTAGGCTGTCATGGAGTTCGTAGGTAAGTACCCTCTTGAAGTTAGTTGGCTTAAAACCTGTCCTATAAATAGTAACCGAATTCTAAGGAGCTAAGTATCATTGGATTGTTTTTTATGTTCATTGTTTTGATTTAGCCACTTAAATGGCGACCAAAATATTCCAAGAAAACAACCCTCAATGAGTGTAGTATCGAGTATCTACCAACTTCAGACTGCACCAAAGTCGGTCATCTCACTACTCCTAAAAAGACCAAGATGGTCAAGTAAGGTTCTAAGGTCAATTGATGCTTCACGACACCACGCGGCGGCCCCGTACTTTCCTTGACTTGACTCAAGGGTTACCGGTACTCACCAAAGTGCCACATCAACGTAGCTACTGCTTCAACCATGTCGGTATACCCCGCACAGTTCCCTCACAGTTTGTTGCTACTTCTAAAGGGTATCCCCAGATCCGGGTTAGGATCTATAGAACTCTGATACAAACCCACAAAATTTAAAGCATACAAAGCATACAATTGAAAACACAAGTGATCTAATCCTAAGGTACACCTCACTTATTTAGGAATCCCCAGCAGAGTCGCCAGTTCTGTGATCGGTGGAAATAGAACTGACTGTTTTGGAATGCTGGTTCGCGTTTGCGTTTGTTTTCGCAAAATGTCGCAGTAAGCAAGAGTCGCCACCGTCTTTTATTTTACCCAACAAGGAAATGACAAAAGCACAGAAAAATTCCTTTTCGAGATGTTTCTCGGGTTCGGGAGGTAGATTATAGAAAGGGAAGGTGTTACCACACTTTCTATCCGTGGTTATCCACGGGCTCTTAGGTACTTGCTCACTATGTTTTCAAAAAGTTTTGCTTTTCTTGTGTTTGTGGGTTTTGAAAAAAGTTTTTGTTTGAAAACTTCGATTTAACTCTTGTTTTTGTCCTCAAGAGTGTATGAAGTGTTGTTTGAAAACTTTGTTTGAAAAGTGTAAGTGCGAAAAATTTGTTTTGTTTTGAAAGAGCAAGTACCTGAGAACCTCTACCTACTCAAAAGGGAATTAAACTGTACAAATGTCCTTTAGACAGTGCTATCCCACTATGAAGGAGTAGGTAGCATCGTCGTCGGAGTTTTCGGGTCAATTCGATTAAGGGACGAGTGGTCACTAAAGCAACGTTATGACGCCTTAGCGATAACCCTAATGTCTTAGATCATTTTATCCGAGGCAACTGTTTCGAGGCAACTTATGATCTTTGGACAAGAGGGCGACCTCTAAAACTTCCTATACTCAATGACCACGTTCGAGGCAACCAAGTGAGGCGTACCCTAGGAGTGGCATGTGCAAATGTGTCAATTTTCAATTATGTTATCTTTGTACATGTTATAGTGAGCTACGGTTGATTTTAAGTTAAGATAGATCTTGTCATGCATAGCCTATTATTCATACATCTAGCAGTTAATGGTTGCGGGAAATAAAACTAAGCTATTACAAGGTGTCGGGTATTTACATCGCCAAAAACAAACCCTTGAAAATTAAATTGCGAAAAATAAATAAAAGCGATAAAAGGTCCTAAGTTTAAAACTATTACATCCTTGAAGCAATTACACAATTGGAATCAGATAAATCGCGTGCGAGAAAAATTGAATCGGAGAGTTTTTAGGGTTTTGACCCTTTTTTATTTAACAAAGCTTATTGTGATTATTTTTTGTATTAAAGAAATTAGTGTAAATTAATAATTGAATTAATTAATTAAAATAAAAATATTTTTGGTTTTTTGTTAATTAAGGAAATAAAATAAAAAATGGTTAAAAGTTATTAAAAACCCTAATTCTACATTAATTTTATTTTGTTGCAAAAATGTTAAAATTATGCCTAATTAAAAACTAAATTAATTGGTTAATTTTTATTTACAAAAAATAATGAAATAGTGAAATTAATAAAACTATTATTTTTTAGGTTTTCTGATTTTATTAGGAAAATATTAATTATTTTAGTTAATAGTTAATAAAAATAAATCAAGTAAATAAATAACATGTTAAAAGAAAAGAAATAAAAAAAAGAGGCAAACTCAGGGGGTTTGGGCCCAAAGAGGGTGTTTGATCAGCAGTTTTTGAGGCTCACTTGCTGCAAGCCTGCGTTTGACTTTTGTGATTTCCTATGCGTGCGTTGACCTGTGATCATGGTGAGGACCCCATTCTGGTCATTGGATTTGGTTTGAGACCACCTGGCCAGCATCTGGAGAAGGGCGTATGATGGACCCTCCTTTGAGAATTACACACGAATACTTGAAGAAAAAATTGAACAAAGTTTTGGGGGACCTGGGATTCAAACCCAGGTCCCGTTAGCCAATGAACAAACGCCCTAGCCACTGAGCCATTTGCTTGTTTTGTAATTATAATATACAATGATTAATATATATCAAACAAACACTTATGCCTGGAAAAAAAAAGTAAAAAGCGCGCTATTTCAAATGGGCCAATGGGAGGGCGACGTGTGGTCGTATTCTCCAACGAAACTCTGGTTTTCTTACCTGCGGATTTTTATCCGCAGGAAGATTCGTGGGATCGTTCAAAAATGCGTTTTAGGCCATAATAATCCCATCCAAGCACATGGACGTGGTCGCCTCTTCCTCCTGAGTTCAACCATGGCCAAGATTCATCCTAATTGTCCCTGCAAAACGAAACCCCAAATGGAAACCTCCAAAACCCTAGGTTCGGGTAGGGAGTTATAGGCTACAAAAAAGCAATTGAATGATGCAGAATGAATGGAAATTTAAAGGCAAGCATGATTATACAAAAATATTGGCAAGAGGATGCAAGGAAGTGGTTTTACGATATCATGTTCGGAGCCATAATCGTGACGACTTACAGTGCGTTTCAGGGGGTCTTAAGGTCTGGCTCTGGTTGCTATGGCTTCAGGAGATTGCAAGCAAGAACACCACGTTGAGATTTTTGATTGAAACAAGCTCTAACCAAGAATTCGATTTCTCTCTTCTTCACCCTTTTCTCAGTTTTGGTATGGCCGTTTTAACAGAGCTTCGGTCGTGAATTAGGTTTGTGTGGCTTGTGTATGTATATTGGAAGTGAATTAGGTCAAGAGTTGGGCTTTAATCCATGTGCATTCAAGGTTTTGAGATTTGATTTTATCACCATTGAAAAGCTTTCCAAATATGGCCAAATCTGAGATTTTGTGCATGTTTGAGCCTTGGCACGAGTTGATTGGTTGTCACATGATATTTTCAAGTTGTACAAATCACAAAGATCCATTTACATCAATTTTTGGATTTTATTTGATTTAATATTGATTAATAATGAATTAAATCAATAAAAATGAAATAAAATAGAAAAATAAATGTTTGGTCATGAAATTAAGTATGGGACACGTGTGTGGCATGACAAGACTAAATCAAGTGGAAAAAAGTGGGCCCTTTTGTCAAAAATAGGAGTTTTGAGGATAGTTGACTTTTGGCAATTTTGGAAAAATGCCCAACTTCAACAATGCATAACTTCTTCAATTTTGAACTTTTGGAGGTGTTCTTGGACTTTTTAGAAACCTTGAGATGTCCTATAATCAACCCTTTTGGTCTCATCTCATTTTGATCTTCCATTCGCAAGTTATAAGCTTTGGCAAAAAAGGTGTTTTTGTTGACTTTCAAAAATGACCTATAATGTCCAAATTTGTAACTTTTTGTGAGAGCACTTATTAATCTTGGGGTATGAATATGGATTGTAGGAAATTTCATCCTCTTAAAAATGAGCTTTGGATGGGTCATTTCTCATAAAGTATGAGAAAGTTATGCTTGCTCAAAGTTGAGTTGACTTTTCCTGCAAAACCCTAATTTAGCAACTTTTGAATCTTGATGAATTTTGAGCAATCCTTGATGAATCATGATCAACCCTTTATCAAATGATGAATTATCCTTCAAAATTGGAATTTTGACAAAAAATATTGAGGTTTGAATGTATTTGGGACACAGTTGACTTTTGCCCTAACATAGTCGATTTTTGGACCTCTTGAGCAATTGACTGACCAAACTTCCTCTGCAAGGCTTGAAATTTGACATGGATGGACTTAAGAACATATTAAGACATTGGGAAGCACTTGAGGCCATTTGGATGTAAGGACCTTGATGCAACACAAAACCCTAATTTTGAATTGACTGCCTTAGGAGGTGATTTGACTGTACAACCCTTGAGCCATTTTGAGCAATATGAAGATCATTCTTGACAAATCTTGAGGAATATGGGAGGGAAAATTTTGGGGTACAATAGCATGTATCATGATGTATGAAAATGTGATGTTTTAGCTGGGGAATATAAACCCGGGAGCTGCTGGAGAATAGAGCTGAGTTCTTCGTTTCCGCTGGGGATGATGAACGAAGATGATAAACCTATAGGAGAGAAAAACTCCGTTGGGGAATAAACTGCTGAAGAGATTATTCTGAGTGGAATTACTCTGTGGGGAAGAGACGTTATTCTTGAAGATTTTAACGATAACTCCATTGGGGATTCTGTTGATCAGCTCTGTTGGGGATTTTAATGATGAACTCCGCTGGGGATAGAAAGAACTTCGCTGGGGATGATCTTTCAGGTGCAACTTGCTGAGGATAACCCAGTTAGACTCTTATGAGGATAACCTTCTGAATTTGGCTGGGGAGATTCATTTGTGCTCTGTAGGGGATAAGCTTCCAGAATCTACTGGGTAAGATGATTAACCTCTAGCGGGGAAGCTTTTTTAGACTGCGCTGGGGAAATGACTCCACTGAGGTATCTTGTATTCCGCCGGGGATCATTCTTATATTCTGTTGAGGAATATTAAGACTGTCGGAGATGCTCTTATACTTGTTGGGGAATATCTTTATACTCCGTTGGGGAATATTAAGATCTTCTGGGGATACCAAACCTTTTCAGGGCTGATGGTAGATTAACTCTTCTTGGGGAGAGTATTACTGATTTGTACATAGCTGCAAGTCTCAGTGGGGAGAGCTACCATTACTGTTTTTCTCTACAGGGAGTGACAGTATCTTGGTCATATTCTTCAGCTGAACCTACCTTGGTTCCTTGATGGACAGAGCAACTAGATAGCTCGGACAATTCTTATTGCCCCTGTTTCTGATATTACCAGTAATTCGTCCTTTATTTCGCATGTAAATATTTATGAGAAGCAATTAATGTCAAATGCATATATCAAAAATGAACATTTGGAAGTTCTTTGCGAAACAAAACAGATAAAGGAAAAACAATTTGAATTTTGTATGAACATGAATTTGTATTGATTTTGAAGTTTTCCTGTAAATAGGCGTTTTTGTACAAGAGGTTGGCGTCCTAGTAAGAGAATGCCGCCGAAGAAATAGAATCTATACAATTTGTGAAAAGAAAACAAAACAGCTATGTAAATAATCCCACTGGATTCCAACTCTGCTATTGCCTTTATATCTTCAAGCGTCTTATCACTTTGCTGCTTAGTTGTAGATGAATCTGATTGATTAGTGTCGTCCGAGCTTGATAGTTGATACCAAAGTCTGGATGCAAGGTGATCCAATGATACATAGTGTTACGCTTTAATCCCTAACTTTTTCCTGGACCGCCCTTTCGGGTTTTCAGTCCACCGGGATACCCATTTTTGCCCAAGCCGCCTTTTCAGGTTTTCGAATCGCCGGGTGTACAAATTTTTTTTATTTTCATCCCTTATTTTTGCCCGAACCCTTTTGGTTCACTGGGAAGCCCTTATTTTTGCCTAGGCCAGTCAACCTAGCGGGTCATTGATTATGTGCAGTATCTTTTCACTATGTCTGCATTAACGGGGTGAGGAAGGTCGTCACCATCCATGGTGGTTAGAATCATTGCTCCTCCTGAGAAAATGTTCTTAACCATAAATGGCCCTTCGTAAGTAGGGGTCCATTTGCCCCTGGGATCACCTTGAGGTAGAATAATGCGCTTGATTACCAGGTCCCCAACTTGATACTCTTGTCGTCTGACTTTCTTGTTAAATTCCTTGATCATCCATTTTTGGTACGTCTGACCATGACAAATAGCAGTAAGTCTCTTTTCGTCAATTAGGTTTAGCTTATCAAGTCGGGTCTGAATCCAGTCGTCTTCGCTCAAACCTGCATCCTTCATGATCCGGAGAGAGGGTATCTGAACTTCAATCGGCAAGACTTCCTCCATGCCATAAACCAAGGAATAGGGTGTTGCCCCTGTTGACATCTGTGCTGAGGTACGGTACCCGTGAAGAGTAAACGGTAACATCTCATGCCAGTCTTTGTATGTCACTGTCATCTTTTGCATAATCTTCTTAATATTCTTATTTGCCGCTTCGACAGCCCCATTCATCTTCGGTCGGTAGGGAGAAGAGTTATGATGTTGTATCTTGAATTGCTCGCAGAGCTCAGTGATCATTTTGTTGTTAAGATTGGTACCATTGTCCATAATGATTCTCTCTGGTACACCGTATCGACAAATCAGATTGTGCCGAATGAATCGTTCCACGACGTTCTTGGTTACCGTAGCAAAGGAAGTTTCTTCAACCCACTTCGTAAAGTAATCAATCGCTACCAGGATGAAACGATGCATGTTGGATGTCGTAGGTTTGATCTCACCAATCATATCAATGCCCCACATTGCAAAAGGCCAAGGTGCTGTCAAAACATTCATAGGAATATGAGGTATGTGCACCTTATCAGCATAGACCTGGCATTTGTGACATGTTCGAGAATGTTGATAACAGTCAGCTTCCATTGTGGACCAGTAATATCCTGCCCGAAGGATTTTCTTTGCCATGGTATGTCCACTGGAATGAGTTCCGAAAGTACCTTCATGCAGCTCTGTCATGATTCTTTCTGCTTCAATCTTATCCACACAACACAGTAAGGTTGAATCATGGTTACGCTTGTACAGAATGCCATTGTTGATGAAGAACTTGGCTGCAAACCTCCTCAGAAACTTCTTGTCATTAACAGAAGCACCCTCGGGTATTCTTGAGCTTCAAGGTACCTTTTCACCTCATGATACCAGGGCTTTTCTGTTACCTCTTCAGTCTCAAGATCACAATAATGTGTAGGTTCGTCCAATCTTTCAATAATGATCCGGGGAGCCTTGTTGTCCCATTTGACTTTGAACATAGAAGACATAGTAGCTAGCGCGTCCGCAAACTGATTCTCCTCTCTAGGAAAGTGCTCAAAGGTTATCTCCTCGAAATGGGGAAGCAACGTCAACACATACTCCTTATAAGGGATAAGATTTGGGTGTTTCGTATCCCACTCGCCTTTGATCTGACTGATCACAAGAGAGGAATCTCCGAAGACACTTAGAAACTTAATCCTTAGGTCAATTGCAGCTCGAAGACCCATGATGCACGCTTCATACTCCGCCATATTGTTGGTGCAGTTGAAACATAGTCGGGCGATAAACGGAGTATGAGAGCCTTTAGGAGATATGATCACAATGCCAATGCCATTACCCAAAGTGTTCGAAGCTCCATCAAAGTACATAGACCATCGGGATCCCTCCTCAGGTCCTTCATCCGGTCCAGGTGTCTCACAATCAGTCACTACCATGATATTCTCGTCCAGCAATTCAAAGTTCATAGACTGGTTATCATCCACTGCTTGATGTGCCAAATGGTTTGCCAATACACTTACCTTGATTGCTTTTTGAGTCGTGTATTGGATGTCATACTCAGTCAAAATCATCTGCCATCTTGCTATTCTTCCGGACAAGGCAGGCTTTTCGAAGATATACTTGATTGGATCCATCTTTGAAATCAATATAGTGTGAGTCAGCATATACTGTCTCAGCCAGCGAGCAGCCCATGCCAAAGCGCGGCAAGTTTTCACAAGCAGTGATTATTGGGTCTCACAGTCGGTAAACTTTTTGCTAAGGTAATAAATAGCATGCTCTTTTCGGCCAGATAGTTATGCTGCCCCAGCACATACCCCATTGAGTTATCGAGCACTGTCAAGTATAAGATCAGAGGTCTCCCTTCAACTGGTGGCATCAGAATGGGTGGCTCTTGGAGATACTCTTTGATTCTTTCGAAAGCGGCTTGACATTCATCGTTCCAACGTACTACTTGATCTTTCTTCAGTAGCTTGAAGATTTGTTCACAAGTAGCAGTCAGGTGAGATATGAATCGGGCAATGTAGTTCAGTCGTCCTAGAAAGCCTCTGACCTCTTTCTCTGTCTTGGGAGCTGGCATCTCTTGTATGGATTTCACCTTGGCAGGGACCACTTGAATACCTTTGTCGCTCACGACGAAACCCAGTAGCTTACCAGACCTTACCCCGAAGGTGCACTTGTTCGGGTTTAATCTCAGCTTGTACAACTTCAACCTGTCAAACAGCTTCTGTAGATGGTTAAGGTGTTCTTCCTCAGTCTGGGACCTTGCAATCATATCGTCGACGTATACTTCAATCTCATGATGGATCATGTCATGAAACAAAGCAATCATGGCACGCTGATATGTTGCCCCAACATTTTTCAATCCAAAAGGCATGACCTTGTAGCAAAAGGTGCCCCACTGAGTAACAAAGGTGGTCTTCTCCATGTCTTCGGGAGCCATTTTGATCTGATTATAGCTGGAGAACCCATCCATAAAGGAGAATACATTGTGCTGAGCAGTATTGTCAACCAGAACGTCAATATCAGGTAGAGGGAAGTCATCCTTAGGGCTTTCCCTATTCAAGTCCCTGTAATCAACACACATTCGAACCTTACCATCCTTCTTCGGCATAGGAACCACATTGGTAACCCACTGAGGGTAAGAAGTCACTGCTAGAAAATCGGCGTCAAACTGTTTCATAACTTCGGCTTTGATTTTCTCAGACATCTCTGGGCGCATACGGCGGACCTTCTGTTTTACCGGAGGGCAGTCTTCTTTGGTAGGCAGGCGATGAACCACAATGTCAGTATCCAGCCCAGGCATATCTTCGTAGGACCAGGAAAAGATTTCAACGTAGTCATGCAGCATCTAAATCAACCGCTGTTTCACACTAAGCTTCAGATTTGCACCAATCTTGACTTCCTTCTTATCTGTCTCAGTGCCCAGATTTACCGCTTCCACTGGCTCTTCATGTGGCTGTATGACCCTCTCTTCCTGGAGTAGCAGTCTTGCAAGTTCGCCCGGCACTTCACAATCATCTTCACCTTCGTCTTCGGCTAAGTTGATCAGATTTTCGAAGTCATAACTGGAAGTAGAAGAGTCGTTACCAGTGAGATCCAGAGTGGATTGAGACCTGTATATGTGAGTGTGTGTAAAATAGTTGTTTTGAAATATATAATAAAAAACAAGGAGCGCAAAATTTGAAATGCAAGAAATGTCCAATGCTTTTATTAATGATATATGAAAATGACACACAAAAGCCCTCACAAATGAAGCCACGGTGCCCCGGGTAAGACACCGGGCCATAAAGTTTCACAACATTGTCTGTTACAAATTCAAAACAAAGAGTTCATTACTGGGTAACAAAAGTAATAGGGATGAAGTCCTTTGCTGTCCAGTTGCTTGGTCCACCGTTGGTCGTAGGATAGATCCAGCTGTCGAATTCAGACTCCTCCACATCATCTTCAATGGCATTTACTCCCGAGTTGCTGATGAACACAGGAGGTCTTCCAATCCTTGCACTTCGAACAACCCTTTGAGCTTCTGCAGTGAAACCCAAACCAAACTTGTTAGTCTTCTGAGTGAAATCAGGAAGTCGGCCCCAATTTGCACACTCACCCTTCTCAATAACAGCCCGGGCATCCTTTAAGGAAGCCATCTTCGTAGGAGAATCTTCAACCACAGTCTCAGCTGATGCTAGTGTCTGAGGAACTTCTTCAAAGTGCTGAAATGGGGTCTCAATGAACTCCCCGTCCATCTCTACGTATCTGAATGAGTTGAGGTGGCTTACCATGTACTCCTCCTCCCCCTGAACTATCACAATCTTCCCTCTGACCGGATACTTCAGCTTCTGGTGGAGCATTGAGGTTACGGCTCCAGCTTTGTGGATCCATGGACGACCCAGCAAACAAGAATAGGATGGCCGAATGTCCATCACGTAGAATGTAGAATTGAATACCTGAGAACCAACTTTAATTGGAATATCAACCTCACCATGCACCATCCTTTTAGACCCGTCAAAGGCCCTGACAATGATGTTACTTGGCTTTAGCTCCAACCGTTCGCAATCCAACTGGTCTAGAGCTTTCTTGGGCAAGACGTTCAGTGAGGAACTAGTATCAACCAATACATGTGCAAGAGTAGGGCCCCTGCATTCAATGGAAACATGCAGGGCGTCATTATGATTTTTCCCTTGGCAGTCAAATCAGCGTCGGAGAAACCCAAACCATTATCAGCAGTTAAATTGGCCACACAATTGGTAAACTGATCAGTTGATGTCTCTTGTGGCACGTGGGCAGTTTTCAGGAAGGTAATCAGAGCCTTGGCGTGGGCCTCTGAACACAACAGCAGTGACAACATAGAAATATTGGATGGGGTTTGCCCCAGCTGCTCAACTATGTTGTAATCACTCTTCTTAATAATCTTCAGAATCTCTTCCATCTCCTGTTTGGAAGCTTCAACAGTAATTGTCTTCGGTGCCTCCGTCTGGGCAGGCACATCAGTGGTGATCCCTTTGCCCCGAGTGTTAGATGACTCGGCGACAGGGGTAGGACTAAGAACTTGATCAGGAATAGTGATAGGTACACTTGCAGGTATAATGACAACAGTTCTTCGGACAGTGGGTGGAGCAATATCAGGTGAGAAAAGTCTACCGTTGCGGGTGACTTTAGCAGGCCCAGTAATGTTGCTGACGCCGGTATCAGCATCCAACTCTTGCTTAACTCCAAGAACATAAACATCAGCCCCATAGTGCCAGGGGATAGCTTTGTCAGAGGTGTAGGGGATGGGCCTCAGAACAGTGATAATCACAGGCACGATCTTCGGAGTAGATGTAATTCTAACAGGCTTCCTCGAGGGAGCCTTGGAAGAATTATTGAAAATGGTAATGATGGCAACTTCTTCGGTAGAAATGTAAGGAACAACAATCTTCTCAAACAGGATCTCTTTATTATCCATCAGGTTTTGGATACCTGACTTCAGAAATGGGCAACCAGTAGGTAAAACAGAACACATATGGCAACCTTCGCCACAACCCAGAAATAAACCGGCTAGCAACAGGTTCTTCTTGACAGTCATCAGAGGGGTAACAATATCATCCACGAAAACTACAACAAGTCTTCCTCTACAGCATTTACTCCATGTTTGGGCATGGGAGCAGTCACAACATTAGGCCTCTCGGGCGCCTCAAACTCAATCTCCTTTGCATCAATTAGGTCTTGCACCCTGTTCCTCAAAACCCAACAATCATCTGTATTATGCCCCGGGCTATCAGAGTGAAAAGCGCAGCGGCCATTAGGGTTGTACTTTGGTGACGTGGTACTTGGATTCTTCGAAGCTTCTTTTAAAACTACCAGATTAGTCTTCAGCAACTGTGGCAGAATCTGAGACAAAGTCATGCTGAGACGAGTGAATTTCCTTCGAGGTCTCTCGTCCTTTTGTTGATTGTGATGCTGAGGAGCACCAACAGGTTTTGAAATAACAACCGCATTGACAGATTGGCGGTGTTCAGGTCTATTTTGTCTTCTCGAACTGTAGACAGCACTGGACTCTTTCTTAAACGGCTTCTTCTCGGTGCTCGAAGAGGCACCCTTTTGTATCTTCCCGGCCTTAATACCAGCTTTAATCCTTTCACCGGTCAAAATAAGATCTGTAAACCCAGTTGAAGAGCTTCCAACCAGATGGTTAAAGAACGGACCAGACAGGGTCCCCAAAAACATGTCAACAAGCTCACGATCAGCCAAAGGTGGTTGCACTCTTTCGGCAAGGTCTCTCCATTTCTGAGCATACTCTTTAAATCCTTCACCCGTTCCTATTGACATACCCTGGAGTTGGGTATCCGTAGGAGCGAGGTCGGAGTTGTACTGATATTTCCTGTAAAATGCAGTAGCCAAATCCTCCCAGCTGTGGATACTGGCTCCGTCCAACTGATAGAACCACTCAAGCTGAGTCCCTGAGAGACTGTCTTGAAAGAAATGGATCCACAAGTTCTTATCAGTAGTGTAAGGCTGGATCTTCCTCACATATGACCGGAGGTGAAGCTTCGGACAGGAAACTTCGTCATACTTGGCAAAGGCAGGTGCCTTGAACTTATGGGGAATCACCACCCCAGATGATAGACCCAGATCTCTGAAGTCCAGACCGGGCACCTTCTGTATTTCCATAGCGCTCAAACGGTCTTCCAGCTGCTTGTACTTATCTTCAGCAGGAGGATATTGTTCTTCATCATAGTCCGTCTCGTTGTCGGAGACCATAGGGCTAGGAGCCCTCCTTTCTTGTGGACTATCCTTCCCTCTAGATGAGGTGGTCAGATCAACTTCATTCTGCAGCCCGTTTCTAAACCTGAGTCCAGTGTTGAACAGGATGGTCCTCTTCTTCTTCTTATTTTTCTCCTTCAGAATCAAGGTCTTCAAGTCCTGCTGACCCTTGGCTAGGTTCATGAACAGTTCTTGAAATTGGGCATTCTGGGCCTGGAGGGCCTTGATAGCTTGTTCAGTGGAAGGTTCAGTAGACATGATTGCTGAAATAAACAGCAAAGAAGATAAGAGACCTGTAATGAGGTACCTGTTTATGAAGTGCATGGGATGAAATGCGTATGATTTATGATTTCAAAGACAATCGAGATCCAAATTTGTAAACAAGAAAGGAAACACACTTTATTAGATTTAAACTTCAAAATTTAAATTGTTCAACAAATTGCCCTTAGGCGTTACAAGAATGGAAATACTGAAAAGTAAATAAAAACTTTAAAAGAAATCATCAAAGGTCCATCAATGCTCCCATGGTCTCTTCTTCTCAGTGCAGACATAATCATTCAGGATCCGCTCGTTCTCCAGTTGCCTAGTCAGCTTTTGGATCTTTTGCTCCTGTTCATTGAACCTCTCTCGGTAAGAATCCCGTTCATTCCTCAATTGCATCTAAGACCTCTTCAGTGCCCCAATATCAGTGGGCATATAAGGGTGGAGAATAGTTGGAAGAACCCCCTCCTTATCGACAACTTCAAGAGTAACAGGCCTGACAGCTTCATATGGCATACCTAACTTCTGGGCATGGATGCGGACCCATCTGAGGTATGGCTCCATTGGCAGAGAAGTCTTTGGTCCTAACTCATGTGGGTCAGATTGGTGAACTATTTCCCAAGCCCTTATGAATCTACGACGCAGCTCGCCGCTATCTCCCTGAAAGTCAAAGATGATATGGGGCATCAACATCTCATGAGGCCCTTCTCTTCTGGCTCTTCCAAACTGACGGAGAGCTAAGCATGGGTTGTAAGAAATCCCTCCATGGGTTCCGATCAGTGGAACATTAGGATACTCTCCATAGCGATCAATGATAGTCACCTCATCCATGCCTTTGAGAGTCTAGATAATGTCATTATTAGAAAGAGACATCACCCTATAAGCCCAGACCATTCCTTCTTTGTTCTTTAGTACGGACTTAGGGAGGTGTGAAATAAACCACCTCAACAATAAAGGAGCACAACACATCAAAGTTCCCCGCTTTCAGGCGTTACGAGCATAGAGCTGATGAAGGATATCACCCAAGAGAGTGGGTACCGGATTCTGAGAGATGAAGATCTTGATGGCATTAATATCAACAAAAGTGTCAGGATTCGGAAACAATACCAGACCATAAATCAAGAGAGCCAGAATATCCTCGTACGCCTTGAAGTCTAAGCTGTCCCAGAAGTAATTAGCTTTGTCAACCAAAAACTTAGCCAGAAAACCCTTAGCTCCACTTCTAGTCTCCCAGTTAGCCATTACCTCCTCCTTGGTCAAGTGAAGGGCTGCAGCAATTTCTTCGGGCTTAAGAGTCTTTTCCCAACCAGTAAAAGGAGTCTGTTCCAGGATGGAGATACCGAGCAGCTCAGAGAACTCTTCTAAGGTAGGAACCAGCTGGAAGTCCTGGAAAGTAAAACAATGGTACAGCGGATCATAGAATTGGACCAGAACACTCATCATTTGTTCGTCCAGTTTTGAAGTGACCAAACTGATAAGAGAACCATGCCTTCTGATGAAGGAAGTAATGTCTGGAATCCTGATAACCAAATATTTAAGCAGGGTAGGTACTTGGACAAAGTTGATCCGAATAGTATTCCTACGCATGGGCATCATGATGACCTACAAAACAGAGCAAAGATGAAACCCTATTGTCTTTGAAATAGGTTAGTCCTTATGCAAGATGTATGCAATGTTATGATGTCATGATGTCATGGTAAAGGCACACCACAAGTATCCACAAAAGGCAAACATGGTAAAGGCACACAAGTCACACCAAAGAGCCCTTAGATTTCAGGCTGGCATGAAGCTTAGGTACTACCCTCTTTCAGTTCAGTTGGTTAAGACCTGTCCTAAAAATAGTAACCGGGTTCTAGAGGATCTCAATATCACTGACTACCCTCAATCGGTCATAATTCCAGTTTAGCAACCTTTTCTTGCGGCCGGAATCATCGCGAGAGTTTAGTCTCAATGAGTGTAGCATACTGCTACTGTTCTAAGGCCAAGTTGGTCAATTTAAGGTTCTAAGGTCAGTTGGTGCTTAATGACTCCTTATAAGACCCATATTCTCCTCGTTCCAACACAAGGGATATCGGTACAGACCAAGGTGCCACACCAACGTAGCTACTACTTCATCCGTGTCGGTCTACGCCGGACAGATCCCTCACAGTTTATTGCTACTTACCTAAAGGGTATCCCCAAATCCGGGTTAGGATCTATAAAACTCCGATACAAGCCCAAAAAATTAAAGCATACAAACCATACAATTGAAAACATAGTGCTCTAATCCTAAGGTACACCTCACTTATTAGAATTATCCCCAACAGAGTCGCCAGTTCTGTGATCGGTGGGAATGAGAACTGACTGTTTTGGAATGCTGGTTCGCGTTTGCGTTTGTTTTTGCAAAATGTTGCGGTAAGCAAGAGTCGCCACCGTCTTTTATTTTATCCAACAAGGAAAGGACAAAAGCACAGAAAAATTCTTTTTTGATATGTTTCTCGGGTTCGGGAGGTAGATTATAGAAAGGGAAGGTGTTAGCACCCTTTCTATCTGTGGTTATCCACAGGCTCTTAGGTACTTGCTCATTATGTTTTCAAAAGTTTTCTTTTCTTTGTGATTGTGGGTTTGAAAGAGTTTTCGTTTTGAAAGGAGTGTAAGTGTTTTGTTTTGTTTTTAAAAAGGAGCAAGTACTTAAGAACCATCTACCTACTCAAAAAGGAATTAAACTGTACAAATGTCCTTTAGACAATGCTACCTCACTATTGATGAGTAAGTAGCATAGTCGTTGGAGTTTTCGGGTCAATTCGATTAAGGGACGTGTGGTCACTAAAGCAATGTTAAGATGCCTTAGCGGTAACCCTAATGTCTTAGATCATTTTATCCGAGGCAACCGTTTCGAGGCAACTTATGATCTTTGAACAAGAGGGCGACCTCTAAAACTTCCTATACTTAATGACCACGTTCGAGGCAACCAAGTGAGGTGTACCCTAAGAGTGGCATGTGCGAGTGTATTGTTTTTCAGTTATATTATCTTTGTACATGTTATGGTGAGCTATTGTTGATTTTAAATTAAAAATTTGGTCTTGTCATGCATTGCCTATTATTCAAACACCTAACAGTTAATGGTTGCGGAAATTAAATTGCGGAAAATAAATCTAAGCTATTACAAGGCTTCGGGTATTTACATCGCCAAAAACAAACCCTTAAGAATTAAATTGCGAAAAGTAAATAAAAGCGATAAATAAAATCCTAATTTAAAAATATTACATTCTCGAAGCAGTTACAATATTGAAATATGGATCAAAAGAAATAATACGCGCGCGAGAAAATTAAATCGGAATGTCTTAGGGTTTTGACCCCTTTTTAATCAATAAAGCATATTTTTTGTTATTTTGAATGAAAAAAATTAGCCTAAATTAATAATTGAATTAATTAATTACATGAAAAATATTTTTGGTTTTTTTATTTTAATTAAAGAAATAAAATAAGAATGGTTAAAAGATATTAAAACCCTAATTCTAAATTAATTTTAATTTAATGCAAAAAGATTTAAAATTGTACCTAATTAAAGACTAAATTAATTGATCAAAATTTATTTACAAAAATAATGAAATAGAAAATATTATTTTATTTTTGGTTTTCTGATTTTTTTATAAAAAAGGTTAATTTGTTAATTAATTAATTAAGATAATAATAATAATAATAATAAAAATAGAAAAATAATGAAAAGAAAATATAAAAAAAGAAAAAACAAACTCAGGGGGTGATGGGCCTGAAGAGAGGGTTTGAGTTGCAAATTCCAGGCCCAATTGCACCAGCCTGTTGGACTTTTTGTGATTCCATGCATGCTTGTTGACCAGGGAGTATGATGAGCCTCCATCCTGAACCACTGGATTTGATTGGCAAGCCATCTGGCAGGTGGATCCCTGAGGCGTATGGTGGACCACGTTTTTGCACGCTGCGTGAGATTACCTGAAAACAAAATTTATCAAAGTTTTGGGGGACATGGGATTCGAACCCAGGTCCCAATGCTCATTACCTGCGCGCTCAACCACTCTAACCTGCTTGCACATTCGTTAGTGGAATAGGAAACAAATATTATATACAAAATAGTTAATTATGCCTGGCCAAAAATAAAAACGCGCAATTGATTCAAATGAACCAATCACGCCCAGCCACGTCTTTGTCTTCTTCAAATGCCCTGGTTCATTTACCTGCGGATTTGTTCCGCAGGAAGATTTATAGCATCTCTCAAAAATCCTTCCTAGGCCATGTAAACGCAAGCTAGGAGTACCAATGCACTCGTCTCTTCCTCCTAGTCACCCTTGTAACCACCATTTGGCCTAATTTTCCCTGTAACTCAAACGCCTAAAAACACCATATGTGAACCCTAGATTCGGGCATCATTATACAGGCCATGAAAATCAAATTGGATAATGCCAAAACGTTCTAAATCAAATAATAAACACAAATATGCCAAGATTTTAAAGAAAAGATGCAAGAATTGGAGATTGGGAATCCATGTTCAGAGGTTGGTTCGTGATGACTTACAGGGAAATTTAGGCAATGAGAAGGCTTGGATTTGATTGGTGTCGCCTCAGGGGATGGCAGGGAAGAGAGCTGCGTCAAGCTTTTGGTCTAAAATGAGCTCCAATGTGGATTTCAGAATTCAAGTTTCTAAGCTTTTTTGCAAAATCGTTCTGGCTGTTTCTGCAGAGCTTTGTGCGTCCTCCAGGTTTGTGTGACTTGTGTGAGTGTTATAGAATGAATTAGGTTTGGTCTTTTGATCTGAAATCAAGTGCATTGAAGATTCATGATTTGGTTTTGATCACCATTATCAAACTTCCAAAAATAGGCCAAATCTAATTATTTTTTTTATGCTTGAATGAGCCTTGATACAAATTGACTAGGTGTACCTTATTGATTGAAAGCTGCAATGATCAAAAAAATCTCATTCCATTAATTTTTGGATTTTATTTGAATTAATATAGATTTAAAATGAATTAAATCAATAAAAATAAAATAAAATAGAAAAATAAATGTTTGGTCATGAAATTAAGGATGGGACACGTGTGTGGTGTGATAAGACCAAATCAAGTGGAAAAAAGTGGGCCCTTTTGTCAAAAATTGGAGTTTTGAGGATAGTTAACTTTTGGCAATTTTGGAAAAATGCCCAACTTCAACAATGCATAACTTCTTCAATTTTGAACTTTTGGAGGTGTTCTTGGAAATTTTAGAAACATTGAGATGTCCTCTAATCAACCCTTTTGGTCTCATCTCATTTTGATGTTCCATGCTCAAGTTATAAGCTTTGGCAAAAAAGGTGTTTTTGTTGACTTTCAAAAATGACCTATAATGTCCAAATTAGTAACTTTTTGTGAGAGCCTTTCTTGATCTTGGGGTGTGAATATGTATTGTAGTAAATTGCATCCTCTTCAAAATTAGGTTTGGATAGGCCATTTCTCATAAAGTATGAGAAAGTTATGCTTGGTCAAAATTGAGTTGACTTTTCCTACAAAACCCTAATTTAGCAACTGTTGAATCTTGAGGAATCTTGAGCAATCCTTGATGAATCATGATCAACACTTGATCAAATGATGATTTATCCTTCAAAATGAGAATGTTGACAAAAAAATATTGAGGTTTGATTGTATTTGGGACACAGTTGACTTTTGCCCTAGCACAATCGATTTTTGGGCCCCTTGAGCAATTGATTGACCAAACTTCCTCTGCAAGGCTTGAAATTTGACATGGATGATCTTGAGAACATATTAGGACATTGGGGAGAACTTGAGGTCATTTGGATGTAAGAACCTTGATGCAACACAAAACCCTAATTTTGAATTGACTGCCTTAGAAGGTGATTTGACTGTCCAAACCTTGAGCCAATTTGAGCAACTTGAAGCTTCTTCTTGACAAGTATTGAGGAATATGGGAGGGCAAATTTTTGGGTACAACAATGATCAAGACATGTTTTGGGTTGCTTAAGTTACAAGTTACTTGCAATGTGAATATCAAAAATTAGGTTTATGGTCGAGAAGTGCGAGTGTGGTTCAGGCATGATATAAAGATCAAGGTTCAAGTGACCGGGGTTTTGGGTTCGAATTAACCAGTGGGATTAAATTCTTAAGCATTTATTTTGTTTGAGAGTTTGATTGAGCTTTGAAAGATAAGGTGCGTGATTTGTTTGGAATACAAGTTATAACCGTTATTCATGATTTCTTGAGATTTAAGTTACAAAGTTGAGATGCACATTCGAGTTATTCAAGAGAAAATTTTAGGATCCAAACAAGATTCAAGAGTCATTTGATTTCCACAACAAGGTTCATCATTGATAAATTCGTTCAAATTTGTGCTCATTACATTTTTGAGACAATGTTACAAGGCATATTACAGTGTGAAATACAAATTACATTTGTTTGTTTACAAAAAAAAAAGAGAAATAATTTGTGTTTCTTCAAGTCTTCGTCTTCAAGTCTTCATCTTCACTCCTTGCCATGGTATTTTCATCGTTCAATCTCGCTTTGGACCGCCCAATACTCGTGTTCATGAAATAAGCAAAAAAAGAAAAGTTAGTGATCAAACACATGAAAAAAAATTCAAACAAGAATTAATTGATTGATATCTCATCATAAGGGTTTGCATTTGGAATCAGTTAAAGAGGGAGATATTTTTTATCATGTTTTATTTTCTCCCAAATTGCAAATCACAAAGATTTGTCCTCTTTGGTTCACAAAAAGGGAGAAAAGAAAAATTTCCAAATGAACAAACAAAAATCAAGCAGCAGCATAGCGCAAAGAGCAGCAGGCCAAGCAAGCAAGGCAGCACGCAGAACAACAACAGCAGACCAGCAGGCCAAGCAAGCTAAAACAACAAGCAACATAAACAAACAACCAAAGAAATAAAACAGTATCAGAACAACATATACAATAGCAGTGTTTCACAAAACAGTAGTGCAAGCTCATGTAACCTTTATGTCATCATGTTCCAAATGTGCAAACCCTTCAGATTTAATTGTGAGGAAAAAGCCAAACAAGCTTTACATCATTGAGAAGTAAGAGAGGAAAGAAAAACCTGCATACTGCGTAACCAAGCCAACCCTAAACCTGTCCAAAACTAACCCAAAATAACATTAAAAAAGGACAAATCAAAAACCTGCACATTACTGCCCAAAACCTGCACATTACTGTCCAACAAAACTGTCAAAACCTGTTCAAAACTTGCACCAAATAGGCAAGCTAAAAGCAGCATAAAAAAGTAACCAAGCAGGGCAGCAAAATTGTTCAAATCTCACCAATTTTCCCCCCACATTTTCACCGTTGTATTATTATAAGAATAAGCCATAATCTCAAACAGCGGGGGGGGGGGGGGGGATTTTTCTTTTGAAACAAAACTGCAATCCAAAAAAAACGGCCAAAACCAATAAACAGAAACATACTGCATCAAACCAAAACCAAGAATATAGAAAAAACCATAAAAACAAAGAACTGAGCCAGCAAAAAAAAACGTACAAGAGCCTGCAAGGAAAACTAGAGTGATATAACCAGCCAACAAAGCAAACCAAGAGGGATCTTTTCACACAGCCTACATACTAAAAAGAGGAGGACAAATACACAGCCAATACAACAAGAGAAAGATAAAGAATGACAGAGAGAGGAGAAAATCCCTTATATGAGAAAGGAGTCCATGGATAGGAAAAAGAAAAGAAATAACCTGACTAAAATTCTGCAGAAGTAGATAATAGCTGCATCTTTGGAAATTCTCTCAAGAAACCCACTCAAAACCCAACGTTGTAATCAATGCACCTTTGGAAGAGAAGGCAGTGACGTTATTCTGGGAGTTGTCATTGGAGTTTCCAACTTTGACCCTGTTAAAAGAGCTTAAAATAAGTATGTATCTAAAATCTCTTGAATTTCATTTCCTTTATATTTAGTTTCTGTTTTATTTGTACGCAATATGTGTATGCAACTTGTTTCTTTATATGTTTGTTACTGAACAGTTAATCCCAGATGCTCCTTATCTAAAAAAATGAAAATATATAAGAAAACAGAGCTATAAATCGTACCTGTTACAGAACTAGACCAAAACTGAGACGATAAGTTGTTGTTAGGAGAGTAATAGTGAGACCCATGAATCAGAATTAGGAACTAGGATAGAGTTTAAACTGTTGTTGTTGTTCTTGCGGAACAGAGAAATTTGTTATCCTTTTGCAATTTGTGACAAATGTTAGCACCTATAAACAAACTTTGATAAACCCAGATGAGATTATGAAATCAAATGTTGTTGAACCCTAAAAAACATGACGCGTCAGGAAAGGAACAATTAGAAGGAAACTCTATCAATTGCTACTGCATTTTCTCTGAGCATCAATCCAATAACCTGCAATTTGACAAAACAGAAGCAGTTTCGATTAATTTCCTAACAACTCTTCACATGCAAACCGCAAACCCACCATATTAATACCACCAATTCGAAATCCTCGGGAAGAAGAGGAAATCACATGAGTTAGATATTAGAAGGGGAATCGATTGAACACGGAAAAGGAGGTAAATCGTGAGGCCTTGAGATAATCGATTGTTGTTGTTGTCGTTGCAATAGAAACAATGTGACCAGAGAGGTACGATCGAGGAAGAAGGCGAGTTTGATGGTGAGCGGTTGAAGAAGCTTTATTGTCATTCAGAAGCATGAGGAAATCGAATAAAGATAAGAGATAATTGGATTGGGAATAGAGGAAATTTCATGGAAAGTAGAACAAAGGATTTTGGGAAGAAAGAGCGTACTACTCTTATTGTTTAGGGTTCATTAAACCCGCGGATTTTTAGTGAGGCTGGGTTCGGACCCGGCCCGGTCCGACCCAGTGTTTGTTTGTTTTATTTACTTATTTGTTTGTTCTTTTTGGATATCTTTTTTTTAGCTTAGGCCTTTTGACCCATCTTTTTGTGTTAAGGCCAATATTTCTTTTATTATTTCTACTTTTTTTTAAAAACAAAATACATGTGGGCTAACAATTCCTAATTCTGGCGAACTCCGTGTTAATACAACCCCCCCCCCCCCCCCCCCCCCCCCTCCCCCCCTTCTAATTTTCTACCCTCTTTTAAATAGTTTTCTTAAGTATTGTCATTTTAATTACCTAATTGTTTTATTTTATTAAGTAACAATCAAGTTTTTTTTTAGATAATTTAATTACTTAGTTTAGTATTTAAAATTAATTTAATAATCTTGTGAGCTTTTAAAATTTGTTTTAGTTTATCTAACATTTTAATATTATTTTGTTTAGTTATAATTTGTTTGTTTACATGATTCTCCTCAATTAGTTTCTTATTTATTTATCAATGATTCGTTTGCTTACTTTCGTGTTTCTTGTGGATTCTCGAGTGTTTATGCTTTAATTCTCATTTTATTATTATGCTTACTTGCTTGTGATTAACTCCATAGGAAAAAATCGAATTTGTTGACTACATGTCATCGCAAATATCTAATACGATTGTGCGAAACCCTTCATATGTTTTTTAGTTTTGTTAATCTTAAGGTAAATCTCTTAAAGATTCAATTTTCAAACTCACACCTTTTAAGTCAAAGCTTCTACATTAGGTCGTCGTATATTCGAAATCTCGTCCACACTCATTTTGACCAAATCAAAAATCCAAAAACACTTAATCATTACTTGAATTTATTTTAAAACCCGCAAAACACTCAACAAACCAAAACCTTCCCCAAAGGGCATGTTATCTTCGTTCTACCGCGATATCGACCATGCCTATTGCTAGAATGCGTGCGTTAACGTTGCCCACTAAAAAAACAAAAACAAACCAACCATTTTCTAGAGGAACTACGGTGTTCTAATTCCTTCATTGGATACGTAGGCAAAGGATCGCGAAACCCTCAAGAACGCAATAATAAAAACCATCCATTCCCCTTTAAGCAAGCCTAGTTATAGATAAATACACCCTTTAAGACAAACAAACAAAATGGATCCCGTTGAGTACAACGGATGCGAGGGGTGATAATACCTTCCCCTTGCATAACCGACTCCCTTACCCTTTCTCTTGGTCGCAAGACCATCTTGTCCATTCCCTTGTGGTTTTATCGATATTTCCCCTTCCTTCGGGATAAATAAAGTTCGGTGGCGGCTCTGTGTTTTCTGTCGGTAGTTTCAGCTGGAGACTCTGTTGGGAATCTATAGAGAGTCTCTCCTAGTTTTGTTTATTTGTCTTTTTGGGTGTTTATTTATTTGCTTTATCTTGCTTTATTGTTTTATTTTTTTATTTATTTTATTCTTTTGTATATATTGCATATATTGTTGCTACTCACATATTCTGGATACATTGTGATGTTGGGTTTGGTGATTACTGTTGATAAGTCCTATACCTGGACTTGGGTTACACATAGGATTAGGACGGGCAGTATAGTCATGTTAACTTTGAGGGAGTAATCCCGAAGAAGGAGGTATGAAAATCCCCCACTCAGTGGAGATCCCCTTGAAATTAGTGATGTTTACCGAGTAATCGAGAAGACGTCGTTGCTTTCAACCTGGGAACTCGAGAAGCTGAGGGTCGTAGAACCATTAACCCATCCTGGCCTTTTAGGTGCAGTGCGGAGACTATAACGGGGTAATCCGGAAGTAGTTGTCACTCGATATTGCACTCGGACGAGTTTTTCCTGCAAATATTACTGATTACCAAGTAATTGGGACTTCGGTAATATCCAAAGGAAGAGCGTAGACTTCGAGAACTCTTTAGAACCTTGTTCTCCAGGTGATAAACCCCTAGTACATACCTTGTGGGTGGTTACTTTGACTCCATGCCTGTGACATTGGACTTTTGATCATGTTACTTTCAGCCTGTGCAACGGACTACGCAATGGTTATCCAGAATATGTGGAGCTGAGACTTCATGCCATAGCATACCATGACATCATATCATCATGTATATATATATCATATCTAGAGAAATCCAAAGACAAGTCTTGTTGATATAGCTTTTCAAAAAAAGAAATTTTAAAAAGATAGACGAGTCTTTGGGTCTCATCATAAATGAAGATAAAGCATTCATCCATATTACCATGCATTCATTTTTTAACAACAAAAACTCATTGGGGTCCCCTTTCTCCGAATCGTAAATAGCAAAGACGACTCATCCACATCCTTACCGTACCAGAGGCAACCAGCAAAGGCTAATGGATCTTTTTGAAGAGAATCAGAATGCACTCCGTCGGGATATGGACACTATGGGTACTCGCATGGATCAACTCATGGAAACCCTTCATGTCGTGATCAAGGGTCAAGAAGAACTACACCAGAGTTTTGCCAAGCTTGCTACTGCTTCTCCTTCCACTTCTGCTAATGGGAGAAAAGACAATGCAAATGTTGAGACTCCTACCGATGCTCCTAGGAATGATGTCGACGATCATCATGATGTTATTGATCTCGATGAACCCCCAAGTAAACCTTACTGCCGGGGTTGCCGAAACTGCGAAAATGTATCATGCTCTCGAAGAGCGACTTAGAGCCATGGAGGGTATCAAGGCTTCCGGATTCAATACTGCTGCAATGTGCCTCATTCCTGGGGTAGTTATTCCTCTCAAGTTCAAAGTCCCAGAGTTTGAAAAATACAAAGGCACTTCTTGCCCAGAGACTCATCTTCGTTCCTATTCTCGCAAAATGGTGGCCTATGCTGGAAATGAACCATTACTCATGCATTTCTTTCAAGACAGCTTGACCGGGGCATCATTGGATTGGTATATGCAATTGGAAAGATCTCATGTCAGTACTTGGGGAGAGCTTGCTGATGCTTTTTTGAAACATTACCATTGCAATATTGCTATGGCTCCTAGCCGTACTCAGCTCCAAGGGATGGTACAAAAGTCTGAAGAGTCTTTCAAAGAATATGCTCAGAGGTGGCGTGAACTAGCTGCAAGGGTCCAACCTCCTCTCTTGGATCATGAATTGATTGATCTGTTTATGGGTACTCTACGAGGCCCTTATCCCCAGCATATGCTCAGTAGCACTTCTACTTATTTCTCGGATATGGTCATTATTGGTGAACATGTTGAGACGTGTATTAAGGCTGGAACGATTCAAGGTGTTCCTAACAATGTTAACAACAATGCAAGCATGGGTAGAAAACCATTTTCTGGTTTTGTCAAGAAGAAAGAGGGAGAGACCAGTGCCATCATCGTCAACCAAGGAAGAGCTCCCGCATTTCCTCAAGTCTGATTCCCTTATTTTCCTACACCTGCTGCTATTTCAACCAATTTGTTCCTCAAGTATTTGCTGCTACAGCTCCAGCACCCTGGATTTCCCAACAACGACCTTTCTCTCCACAACCACATTATGTTCCGCAACAACAGTTTGCACCTCCTACAACTTATCAACATCCGAATCAACATCTCCAAGGCCCAAGATCTCCTCAAAGACAGAGAGCCCCTGAAAGAAGATTTGATCTCATTCCTATGTCCTATGCTAAGCTTCTCCCACAGTTACTTGCTAGTCAAATGTTTCAATTGCGCGAACTCGGTCCACCGCCAAATCCTCTCCCTAGGGGATATGATAATAATGCTCATTGTGAATTCCATTCTGGTGCCCCAGGCCATACAATTGAAAATTGCAGAGCATTCAAATGCAAAGTTCAATATCTCATCGATGCAAAAGCCATCAACTTCAACCCTGTCAATCCGAATATTCAAAATAATCCCATGCCTCCTTATCAAGGGGGAACATTCCATGATATCGAAGAAGTTAATGAACGGGTTTTGGTATCAAAGGTTGATGAAATTAACATATCTTTGGAAACTGTCAGAGAACATTTGTTGAAGCATGAAGTGTTACAAGAACTCCATGACTTCTGTGTAACCTGTTCTTCCAAACCAGAAGAGTGTGTTGAGTTGAAGACAACCATCCAACAGTTGATCGATGAAGGTGTCATACAGATAGAGAAAGTATTTCGAGAAGAAGAGATTGATGTCCTGGAAATCCCCTACTATCCGAGAAGCTTTTCAACCACCCCTAGTATTCCGTTAACAATTCAGGTTCCTATTACCCCCACAATGATTCAAGCTCCTATTCCTCCTACAAACAACGACTCGAAGGCAATTCCATGGGAGTATAATGTAGTTTATATTCATGGAAAGAGGTATGATTGTCCTCCGGTTGGTGATAAGAATGTTACCAACATTGCGGGAACAAGTAACATGACTCGCAGTGGTCAGATCTTTTCTCCTCCACCACCACCTTCTAGGGAAACTAATAGTGAAACTCTAGCTAAGGCCAGGGGAAAGCAAGTGATGGATAATCAACCCGAACTTTCTGTAGGACAAGAAACGAAGCAAATTTTGAGAATTCTCAAGCGGAGTGATTACAAAGTAGTGGACCAGCTCAACCAGACACCATCCAAGATTTCTATCTTGTCTCTCCTTTTGTGTTCAGAGGCCCACCGCAACGCCTTATTAAAGACATTATGTTCTTCACATGTTACCCAAGACATCTCTGTGGCCCAGTTTGAAGGAATAGTCACCAATATTACTGTGGGAAATTGTTTGGGTTTTTGTGATGATGAACTCCCGGTTGAAGGAAGAGCCCACAATAAAGCGTTGCATGTTTCTATGAAGTGTTTGGACACTGTTTTATCTCTAGTTTTGGTGGATACAGGTTCTTCACTCAATGCGATGCCTAAGGTTACCTTGTTTAAGCTGAATATGGATGGAGTAATGATGAGGCCCTCCACTCTAAATGTTCGAGCGTTTGATGGTTCGAGAAGATCTGTAGATGGAGAAGTGGATTTTCCTGTCAAGATTGGTCCCCACACTTTCTATTTGTCATTCTATGTTATGGACATCCGTCCATCCTATACTTGCCTTTTGGATCGTCCATGGATTCATGTAGCAGGAGTTGTAACATCTACTCTTCATCAATGCCTGAAGTTCATTATGAATGACCAAGTTGTCGTCGTTTACAGGGAAGAAGACATAGTGATTAATAATCTGACTACCTACCGTTACGTGGAAGTGGAAGGCGAGGTACAAGAGTTTCCCTTTCAAGCTCTGGAGATTGTTACTGTTGACAAAGTCCCCGTCATGGAATGTAAGAAGTCTGAGATACCCCTGGCCTCTTTGAAGGATGTCAAAGCCCTCATAGAAGCAAGAACTCCCCATGACAGTTGGGGAAAATTGATTGAAGTTCCAGAGAAGAAAGATCGTTTTGGTCTTGGGTATCAGCCATCATCCTCCGTGCAAGCTGGTTGGGTTCCTCTCAAAGGACAGCAGGTTCCCCCAATTTCTGAAGTGTTTGTCAGTGCTGGTGTAAGCAAAGAAGGACAAGTGCTCTCCACAGATGCTGAAGGTGACGATGAGGATATTTCAAGATTTATCTATCAAGTTGCGCCAGACCAGGAGCTCAGTAATTGGAATATCATGGACATCCATGAAGTTGTTTTCCTTGACGTGTAATTTTTGTTTCCATTTTAAGTCATATGTCCTGCCCAAGGCATACTGACAGCTTGTAGAAGGGGCCACTTATGTTTCAATCTTAGTTTAACATTGAATGAAAAATCGCCCTTTCGCATACAATTTTGTTCTATGTATTTTCTTTTACTTTTACTTTTTCAAAATAAAAATGGCAATACTTTTCTTCTCATACTTTAAATTTTCTTTTGCACTTTCTAAAAATAAAACATAATATCATCGATCATGCAGATCTGTCTCAGACTCCGTTGGAAATGATAATGCTATGGCTCCTTATATCCTTGAGAATTTAGTTGATCATGCTAACGAAGATAATGAGGAAGATTGTGAAGTCCCTGAAGAACTAGCCAGGCTCTTGAGACAGGAAGAGAAGGTCATTCAGCCGTATCAAGAAGAAACAGAAGTCGTCAATCTCGGCACTGAAGAGGTAAAGAGAGAAGTCAAGATAGGGGCCGCCTTGCAAAGTGAAGAAAAGAAGGGGTTGATTGAATTGCTTCAAGAGTATGCTGACATATTTTCCTGGTCGTATGAAGACATGCCCAGTTTAGACACTGATATAGTAATGCATAGATTGCCACTCAAGCCAGAATGTCCTCCTGTAAAGCAAAAACCAAGAAGGACCAGACCCGACATGGCCTTGAAGATCAAAGAAGAGGTTCAGAAACAGCTCGAAGCAGGTTTCCTATCTGTGATAAATTACCCTCCTTGGATTGCTAACATTGTGCCCATACCTAAGAAGGATGGTAAGGTACGCATGTGTGTTGACTACCGAGACTTGAATAGAGCAAGCCCGAAGGATGATTTCCCGTTGCCTCATATTGATGTATTGGTTGATAACACTGCTCAGTCTTCAGTGTTCTCCTTTATGGATGGGTTCTCTGGCTACAATCAGATAAAGATGGCTCTGGAAGACATGGACAAAACAGCTTTCATAACTCCTTGGGGTACCTTTTTCTACAGAGTCATGCCTTTTGGTCTTAAAAATGCTGGTGTGACATATCAGCGAGCTATGGTGACTCTCTTTCACGACATGATTCATAAAGAAGTCGAGGTGTATGTGGACGACATGATTGCGAAGTCACAGACGGAGGAAGAACATTTGGTTCATTTGAATAAGTTGTTTGATCGTTTGCGAAAGTTCAGGTTAAGGCTTAATCCCAACAAATGCACCTTTGGGGTTCAATCGGGAAAGTTACTTGGTTTTATCGTGAGTCAACGAGGAATTGAAGTAGATCCAGAAAAAGTAAAAGCAATACAAGATATACCGGCACCGAAAAATGAGAAGGAAGTATGAGGTTTCCTTGGAAGGTTAAATTACATAGCCAGGTTCATTTCCCATCTTACCGCTACCTGTGAACCCATCTTTAAATTGTTATGCAAGAATTAGGATGTCTGTTGGGATGAGAGTTGTCAAGAAGCTTTCGAGAAGATTAAGCAGTATCTTCAAGAACCACCAATACTCATACCACCAGTTCCCGGGAGACCTCTCATTATGTATTTGATTGTTCTTGAAGGATCTATGGGTTGTATGCTCGGACAACATGATGATACTGGACGAAAAGAACACGCCATTTACTATTTGAGCAAGAAGTTTACTGATTGTGAATCGAGGTATTCCTTACTTGAGAAGACTTGTTGTGCTCTTACGTCGGCAGCCTGATGCTTGAAGCAGTATATGTTGAAACATTCTACGCTTTCGATATCTAAGATGGATCCGATAAAGTACATCTTCGAGAAACCAGCACTTACAGGCAGATTGTCTCGGTGGCAAATGCTATTGTTCGAGTATGACATCCAGTATGTCACACAAAAGGCCATCAAAGGTAGCGTTCTTGCTGATCATCTTGCTCACCAACCATTGGAAGAATATCAGCCCATGAAGTTCGACTTTCCAGATGAGGATATTATGAAACTTGATGAAAATGAAGGACCTGAACCAGGGGAGCGATGGATTCTCACGTTCGATGGTGCGTCAAATGCTATGGGTCATGGTATTGGGGCAGTTCTGACCTCTCCACGCGATACTCACATACCTTTCACTGCCAGATTATGTTTTGATTGCACGAATAATGTTGCTGAATACGAAGCTTGTGTGATGGGCCTGGAAGCCGCCATTGATTTGAAGATCAAGATCCTTGAAGTTTATGGGGACTCTGCCTTAGGGATACATCAAGTACGGGGTGATTGGGATACACGGCACCCTAATTTAGTTCCATACAGGGATTACATACTTGAGTTGTTGCCCGCTTTCGATGAGGTCACCTTTGAGCACATTCCTAGAGAAGCGAATTAACTGGATGACACTCTGGCCACTTTAGCAGCAATGTTCAAAGTCAATTACCCAAATCATGCACCCAGTATAAGGATTTGTCGTTACAAGGAGCCAGCACATATTTTCTCTGCTCATTGTCTCACAACTGAAGATGTATCAGACGAAACGCCATGGTATTTCGACATCAAAAGATATCTTGAGAAGCAAGAGTACCCCGAAGGCGCTACGATTTGTGATAAGTGGACTCTCAAAAGGTTGGCATCAAAGGTTTTATTGTCAGGAGACGTTCTGTACAAGAGAAACTATGATTCGGTTCTGCTCATATGCGTGGATAGACACGAGGCAGAATCCATTATACGAGAAATACACGAGGGCTCTTTTGGGACTCATGCCAGTGGGAATTCCATGGCCAAGAAAATCCTACGAGCAGGTTATTTCTGGATGACGATGGAAAGTGACTGTTGTGTATATGCCAAAATGTGCCATAAATATCAAGTTTACGCAGATAGGATACATGTTCCTCCCACTTCTTTGAATTTGATGACTTCACCATGGCCCTTTGCAATGTGGGGGATCGATATGATTGGACACATCGAGCCCAGCGCTTCAAATGGACACAGGTTTATCCTCGTTGCTATTGATTACTTCACCAAGTGGGTGGAAGCGGCTTCGTACAAGAATGTGACCAAGCAAGTTGTCACTCGTTTCATCAAAAGAGAAATCATATGCCGGTATGGAACTCATAACAAGATCATCACTAATAACGGGTCAAATCTCAACAATAAGATGATGAAGGAAATGTGTGAAGAGTTTAAGATCGAGCACCAGAATTCATCACCCTATCGGCCAAAGATGAATGGGGCAGTCGAAGCCGCTAACAAGAACATAAAGAAGATCGTCCAGAAAATGGTGAGAACATACAAAGATTGGCATGAGATGTTGCCTTTTTCCCTTCATGGCTATCGAACTTCGGTGCGTACTTCCACTGGGGCAACTCCATTTTCACTAGTCTATGGTATGGATATGGTACTCCCGGTCGAAGTGGAGATTCCTTCCTTAAGGGTTCTGATGCATACTAAACTTGATGAAGCAGAATGGATTCAAACGAGACTCGACCAACTCAATCTCATCGAAGAAAAGCGCCTGGAAGCCATTTGTCACGGTCAGTTATACCAACAACGTCTCAAGAGGGAATTTGACAAGAAGATTCGACCTCGAGAGTTCCACTCAGGTGACCTGGTCTTAAGAAAGATTCTCCCAATCCACACTGATCCTAGAGGCAAGTGGACTCCCAACTATGAGGGACTGTACATCGTGAAGAAAGCTTTCTCAGGAGGTGCTCTAATCCTGACAAACATGGATGGGGAAGACGTTCCGCTTCCATTCAATTCAGACTCAGTCAAAAAATACTACGCATGAAAGGACTCGCTAATTCAAAAACCCGAAAGGGCGGCTTAGGCAAAAGTTAGGGCTAAAAAAAAGAAGAAAAAAAAAGAGAATAACCCGCTAAGTCGAAAACCCGAAAGGGCGGCTTAGGAAAAAATGGGTGTCCCGGTGGATTGAAAACCCGAAAGGGCGATCCAGGCAAAAATTAGGGACAAAAAGCGAGAGACTGCAGTCTGAAGACTCTTCACGTACACCCTCCTAATACGGGATGGATTGATCTATCTATTATCCTTTGGAAGCACAGCACTAGAACGACCCGGGATGCGAGAACTATAGCAATATCAGTTTTAACGGAAATTCGAGATTTTCTTATTGCCATTTTACTCGTTGTATTTCTTTTCTTTTCCGCAACTTCCTCATTTAGGAGTTGTTTCTATGTATGAATGCCCATTCACGGGACAAACTCATTAATAAAATTTGCCCTTCCATTAAAAAAAACTTTGTTATGTTCTTTTACTTTGTTTTTCGTATGCGAATCGTGATTTAAATTCTTTGTTAAGCATTGCATTGAAAACAATAAGTCAATAATAATCACGAGCTAAGATGTGAAACACTACATTACATGGATATGAAGGCATCCCAAGGGAACTTTGTGGCATTCAAGTGTTCGTTCTTTTGTGCAGGTAGCAAGTCATAACGATCACCTTGACCAAGATTTCATCCTCGTCGCCTCCTTACAATTGACCGAGCGCCCGATCCTTCCACACGGAGAGACCTGGGGCATTGGTTGAGATCCACGTCTCTTTTTCAGTCATTCACAAAGCCCAACACATGAAGGAAGTCATATCAAGCTACTCCTCCTCAACAAGATTTAATCCCCAGTGAACTCGACAAGGATATAACTCATTTCTCTCGATTTCAAGCACCAGTCCATATGGGTACCTCAAGATGACGGACAACAGATCCCAATGAGTTTTTGACATTTTTGCATACAATAATCATCATGACATACTGCATGGCATCCTCAAACGCACAGCATATCCATCGACCATCATGTCACACTTGAAAGGTATATGAAGCAATCCCCAAATCAATCTCCAAATAAACAAAACATCCCCACAAAGAATATCATCCTCATAATTCCCAGTTAACATCTGTTATTACACTACCAACTAAAATAAACCATGGTTCCAGTACGTTGTACTCCCCTAACTCTCAGTATTCACATTGTCTTTGCTAGGGTCGTAGGTCGCTCGTAGGTCTTACCCTCACGTTATCTTTCATAGGGTCGTAGGTTGCTCGTAGGTCTTACCCTCACGTTATCTTTACTAGGGTCATAGGTCGCTCGTAGGTCTTACCCTCACGTTATCTTTGCTAGGGTCGTAGGTCACTCGTAGGTCTTACCCTCACGTTATCTTTGCTAGGGTCGTAGGTCGCTCGTAGGTCTTACCCTCATGTTATCTTTCATAGGATCGTAGGTCGCTCGTAGGTCTTACCCTCACGTTATCTTTGCTAGGGTCGTAGGTCGCTCATAGGTCTTGCCCTCACGTTATCTTTGTTAGGGTCGTAGGTCGCTCGTAGGTCTTACCCTCACGTTATCTTTCATAGGGTCGTAGGTCGCTCATAGGTCTTACCCTCACGTTATCTTTGCTAGGGTCGTAGGTCGCTCGTTGGTCTTACCCTTACGTTATCTTTCCTAGGGTCGTAGGTCGCTCATAGGTCTTACCCCCGTGTTGTCTTTTTTAGGGTCGTAGGTCGCTAGTAGGTCTTACCCTCACGTTATCTTTTATAGGGTCGTAGGTCGCTCGTAGGTCTTACTCTCACATTATCTATTATAGGGTCGTAGGTCGCTCGTAGGTCTTACCCTCACGTTATCTTTTTTAGGGTCGTAGGTCGCATGTAGGTCTTACCCTCACTTTACCTCTCTCTTGGGTCATAGATCATACGTCTATCTTTACCCGTTGTCTTTACCTTTCCCTTGGGTCATAGATTATACGCCGATCTTTACCCATTATCTTTACCTTTCTTTTTTGGGTCATGAAGTACCCCTTGATAGATTCTCTGTCGTCATTAAGTTCTACTCATCGCATTTAAGTTATCATTTTGTCAAGTAATTCTACTTCCAGTCATCACGACATTGTCATCCATATCCTTTCAATCACTCTACCACTAAGTCCCTCAAGAACCTTGTATTGGAATCGTTACCCCAGTACGAGCTCCCCTTTTTCAATCATGTTTTATCCATCATGACCAGTCCACCAGAAGACCAGTTTGTTTTTCCCCAGCAAACATTCACACCAGTGAATAACACTCACACCATCTCTCCAGGGAAAATTTCGGGTCCTGGTATTTAATCCTCTTCCACCTTGAACTTACGAAAGGCTGACGCCAATCTCACCTTCAGGTTCAAGACGATTAAATAGAGGCAGCTGTCGTACCCCAAATCTGCCCTATCTCTTTATTTTTGTTTGGCTTTGGATTTTGCATCCCATTTGCATCATTTTATCATTCAGTCATTTGCATATCCCGCATCTCAGGGAATCAGGCGCATTGGTTTGAAGTTTTAGGGATGCGCCCTCTTTATGTCTAATCTTGTTTTGAGGTTTTCTTATCAGGTAAAAAGGAAATGCATATGGTTCTCGATTAGTGGATCATGGAATGAATTGTGTCATCAGGTTACAAGGTTGGTTCTCGCTCAAATTTATCAGGGCCTGGATTAGGGTTTATTTCCCTATGTGTGCTGGTCAAGATGCTAGGGTTTCGAGTCTCTGGTTTCTGGGAAGATGTTTCTTTCACCTGCCTCGAGGACGGATTAAAGCTCAGTGCATTAGGTCAAGAATTTCACCTCCTCGCATTTCAAATTTCTTCTTAAATCCTCTAAGACGTTGAGTCGAGAGTTTGAAATTTAAGTCGACGACTGCAAACTTTGGGCACAAGAAATAAGTCTGAGGGTTCATGATGATCAAGACATGTTTTGGGTTGCTTAAGTTAGAAGTTACTTGTGATGTGAATATCAAAAATTAGGTTTCTGGTCGAGAAGTGCGAGTGTGGTTCAGGCATGATATGAAGATCAAGGTTCAAGTGACCGGGGTTTTGGGTTCGAACTAACCAGTGGGATTAAATTCTTAAGCATTTATTTTGTTTGAGAGTTTGATTGAGCTTTGAAAGATAAGGCGTTTGATTTGTTTGGAATACAAGTTATAACCATTATTCATGATTTCTTGAGATTTAAGTTACAAAGTTGAGATGCACATTCGAGTTATTCAAGAGAAAATTTCAGGATCCAAACAAGATTCAAGAGTCATTTGATTTCCACAACAAGGTTCATCATTGATAAATTCGTTCAAATTTGTGCTCATTACATTTTTGAGACAATGTTACAAGGCATATTACAGTGTGAAATACAAATTACATTTGTTTGTTTACAAAAAAAAAAAGAGAAATAATTTGTGTTTCTTCAAGTCTTCATCTTCACTCCTCGCCATGGTATTTTCATCGTTCAATCTCACTTTGGACCGTCCAATACTCGTGTTCATGAAATAAGTAAAAAAAGAAAAGTTAGTGATCAAAGAATTAATTGATTGATATCTCATCATAAGGGTTTGCATTTGGAATCAGTTAAAGAGGGAGATATTTTTTATCATGTTTTATTTTCTCCCAAATTGCAAATCACAAAGATTTGTCCTCTTTGGTTCACAAAAAGCAAGCAGCAGCATAGCGCAAAGAGCAGCAGACCAGCAGGCCAAGCAAGCTAAAACAACAAGCAACATAAACAAACAGCCAAAGAAATAAAACAGTACCAGAATAGCATATACAATAGTAGTGTTTCACAAAACAGTAGTGCAAGCTCATGTAACCTCTATGTTATCATGTTCCAAATGTGCAAACCCTTCAGATTTAATTGTGAGGAAAAGGCCAAACAAGCTTTACATCATTGAGAGGTAAGAGAGGAAAGAAAAACCTGCATACTGCATAACCAAGCCAACCCTAAACCTGTCCAAAACTAACTCAAAATAACATTAAAAAAGGACAAATCAAAAACCTGCACATTACTGCCCAAAACCTGCACATTACTGTCTAATAAAATTGTCAAAACCTGTTCAAAACTTGCACCAAATAGGCAAGCTAAAAGCAGCATAAAAAAGTAACCAAGAAGAGCAGAAAAATTGTTCAAATCTCACCAATTTTCCCCCCACATTTTCACCTTTGTATCATTATAAGAAGAAGCCATAATCTCAAACAGCGGGGGGGATTTTTCTTTTGAAACAAAATTGTCAATCCAAAAAAATCGGCCAAAACCAACAAATAGAAACATACTGCATCAAACCAAAACCAAGAATACAGAAAAAACCATAAGAAGAAAGAACTGAGCCAGCAAAAAAAACATACAAGAGCCTGCAAGGAAAAATAGAGTGATATAACCAGCCAACAAAGCAAACCAAGAGGGATATTTTCACACAGCCTACATACTGAAAAGAGAAGGAGAAATACACAGCCAATACAACAAGAGAAAGATAAAGAATGACAGAGAGAGGAGAAAATCACTGATATGAGAAAGGAGTCCACGGATAGGAAAAAGAAAAGAAAAAACCTGACTAAAATTCTGCAAAAGTAGATAATAGTTGCATCTTTGGAAATTCTCTCAAGAAACTCACTCAAAACCCAACGTTGTAATCAATGCACCTTGGGAAGAGAAGGCAGTGACGTTATTCTGGGAGCTGTCATTGGAGTTTCCAACTTTGACCCTTTTAAAAGAGCTTAAAATAAGTATGTATCGAAAATCTCTTGAATTTCCAATTTACTTTTATTTAGTTTCTGTTTTATTTGTATGCAATATGTGTATGCAACTTGTTTCTTTATATGTTTGTTACTGAACAGTTAATCCCAGATGCTCCTTATCTAAAAAATGAAAATATATAAGAAAATAGAGCTATAAATTGTACCTAGTACAGAACTAGACCAAAACTGAGACGATAAGTTGTTGTTAGGAGAGTAATAGCGAGACCCGTGAATCAGAATTAGGAACTAGGATAGAGTTTAAACTGCTGTTATTGTTCTTGCGGAACAGAGAAATTTGTTATCCTTTTGCAATCTATGACAAATGTTAGCACCTGTAAACAAAATTTGATAAACCCAGATGAGATTATGAAATCGAATGTTGTTGAACCCTAAAAAACATGACACGTCAGGAAAGGAACAATTAGAAGGAAACTCTATCAATTGCTACTGCATTTTCTCCGAGCATCAATCCAATAACCTGCAATTTGACAAAACAGAAGTAATTTCGATTAATTTCCTAACAACTCTTCACATGCAAACTGCAAACCCACCATATTAATACCACCAATTCGAAAGCCTCGGGAAGAAGAGGAAATCACTTGAGTTAGATATTAGAAGGGGAATCGATTGAACACGGAAAAGGAGGTAAATCGTGAGGCCTTGAGAGAATTGATTGTTGTTGTTGTCGTTGCAATGGAAACAATGTGACCAGAGAGGTACGATTGAGGAAGAAGGCGAGTTTGAAGGTGAGCGGTTGAAGAAGCTTTGTTTTCGTTCAGAAGCATGAGGAAATCGAATAAAGATAAGAGAAAATTGGATTGGGAATAGAGGAAATTTATTGGAAAGTAGAACAAAGGATTTTGGGAAGAAAGAGCATACTGCTCTTGCTGTTTAGGGTTCATTCAACCCGCAGATTTTTAGTGAGGCTGGGTTCAGACCCGGCCCGGTCCGGCCCAGTGTTTGTTTTTTTTATTTACTTATTTGTTTGTTCTTTTTGGATATCTTTTTTTTTAGCTTAGGCCCTTTGACCCATCTTTTTGTGTTAAGCCCAATATTTCTTTTATCATTTCTATTTTTTTTTATAAACAAAAGACATGTGGGCTAACAATTCTTAAGCCTGGCGAACTCCATGTTAATACACCCCCCCTTCTAATTTTCTACCCTCATTTGAATAGTTTTCTTAAGTATTGTCATTTTAATTACCTAATTGTTTTATTTTATTAAGTAACAATCAAGTTTTTTTTAGATAATTTAATTACTTAGTTTAGTCTTTAAAATTAATTTAATAATCTTGTGAGCTTTTAAATTTTGTTTTAGTTTATCTAACATTTTAATATTATTTTGTTTAGTTATAATTTGTTTGCTTACATGATTCTCCTCAATTAGTTTCTTATTTATTTATCAATGATTCGTTTGCTTACTTTCGTGTTTCTTGTGGATTCTTGAGTGTTTATGCTTTAATTCTCATTTGATTATTATGCTTACTTGCTTGTGATTAACTCCAAAGGAAAAAAATCTAATTTGTTGACTTCATGTCATTGCAAATATCTAATACGATTGTGCGAAACCCTTCATACATTTTTTAGTTTTGTTAATCTTAAGGTAAATCTCCTAAAGATTCAATTTTCAAACTCACACCTTTTAAGTCAAAGCTTCTACATTAGGTCGTCATATATTTGAAATCTCTTCCACACTCATTTTGAGCAAATCAAAAATCCAAAAACACTTAATCATTATTTAAATTTATTTTAAAACCAACAAAATACTCAACAAACCAAAACCTTCCCCAAAGGCCATGTTATCTCCGTTCTACCGCGATACCGGCCATGCCTATTGCTAGAATGCGTGCGTTAACGTTGCCCACTAAAAAAACACAAACAAACCAACCATTTTCTAGAGGAACTATGGTGTTCTGATTCCTTCATTGGATACATCGGCAAAGGGTCACGAAACCCTCACGAATGCAATAATAAAAACCATCCATTCCCCTTTAAGCAAGCCTAGTTGTAGATAAATACACCCTTTAAGACAAACAAACAAAATGGATCCCGTTGAGTACAACGGATGCGAGGGGTGCTAATACCTTCCCCTTGCATAACCGACTCCATTACCCTTTCTCTTGGTCGCAAGACCATCTTGTCCATTCCCTTGTGGTTTTATCGATATTTCCCCTTCCTTCGGAATAAATAAAGTTCGGTTACAGCTCTGTGTTTTCTGCCGGTAGCTTCAGTTGGCAGGCGGTGCACCACAATATCAGTATCCAAATCAGGCATATCTTCATAAGACCAGGCGAAGATCTCAACATAATCACGTAGCATCTCTATCAACCGTTGCTTAATACTAGTCTCCAGATTCGCGCCTATCTTGACCTCTTTCTTATCCTCCTCGGTACCCAAATTCACTGATTCCACTAGCTCCTCATGAGGCTATATGGCCCTCTCTTCCTGTAGTAACAGTCTAGCAAGTTCTCCAGGTACCTCACCTTCGTCCTCGGCTTGGTTGATCGGATTTTCGAAGTCATAACTGGCAGTAGCAGAGTTGTTATCAATGGGATCCAGAGTGGATAGGAATCTACATTATAATATGTGAGTGTGTGTAAGACATAGTTGTTTTGATAAAGTGAGAGATAGAAAGAAAAACAATGAGTGCAAAATTTTTAATGCAAGAAACGTCCAATGCTTTATTGATGATATATGAAAATGAAAAATAATAAGCCCTCACAAACAAAGCCAAGGTGCCTTGGGCAAGGCACCAGGCCATAAAGTTCCAAACTGTTTATTACAAACTTTAAAACAAAAGTCAATTACTGTGAGATGAAATAAACAGGTATGAAGTCTTTCGCCGTCCAGTTGTTCAATCCTCCATTGGTTGTAGGGTAGATCCAGCTGTCAATGTCTGAATCTTCTTCACCCCCTTCAATCGCATTAACTCCCAGATTACTGATATGCAGAGGAGGTCTTCCAATCCGCGCGCGCCTATCGGCCCTTTGAGCCTCTGTAGTAAAGCCCAAACCAAACTTGTCAGTCTTGTGTGTGAAATCAGGGAGCTGACCCCAATTTGCACACCCATCTTTTTCAATTACAGCCCTGGCATCCTTGAAAGAAGCCATCTTCAACGGAGGTTTATCGGCAGCCACTTCAGTTGACGCTAAAGTCTGGGGGACTTCTTCAAAGTTCTGACACGGGGTTTTGATGAACTCCCCATCCATCTCCACATAGAGAAAGGAATTAATATGGCTTACCATATACTCCTCTTCACCTTGTACCGTAACAATCTTCCCCTGTACCGGATATTTCAACATTTGATGGAGCGTGGAAGTCACTGCCCCAGCCTTATGAATCCAAGGGCGACCCAGCAAGCAAGAATATGATGGTCGGATATCCATCACATAGAAAGTAGATGCAAAAGTATGAGAGCCAACTTTAACTGGGACGTCCACCTCCCCCTGCACCATCCTTTTTGACCCGTCGAAAGCCCTGACCATAATATTACTCAGCTTCAGAATCAAGCCTTCACAATCCAGACGGTCTAATGCTTTCTTTGGCAAAACATTCAAAGAGGACCTGGTATCCACCAGTACATTGGCCATAGTAGTGCCCCTGCACTCGATTGAGACGTGCAGAGCATCATTATGATTTCTTCCTTTAGCAGTCAGATCTGCGTCTGAGAAACCCAACCCATTGTCGGTAGTCAAACTAGCTACGCAGTCTTTGAATTGATCGGCAAACGTTTCTTGCGGCACATGCGCAGTTTTGAGGAAAGCAATTAAAGCCTTTGCATGGGCTTCAGAGCACAATAGTAAGGACAACATGGAGATTTTGGACGGGGTCTGCCCCAGCTGCTTGACTATGTTGTAGTCGCTCTTCTTGATAATCTTCAGAATTTCCTCTATCTCCTGTTTAGAGGTTTCTATAGTGATCTTCTTAGGTGCCTCCGTCTAGGCAGGCTCACCTGTGATTTCTTTGCCCCGAGTCCCAGATGGCTCGGCGGCAGAGGTGGTAACTAGAATAGGAACTGGGATAGTAGCTGATGTACTGGAAGATGGAATGACAACAGGTTTGTGAATAGTCGGAGGGGAAATCTCGGGAGAAAATAGTCTTCCACTTCTGGTGACCTTGCTAGCTCCGACAATATTGCTGACATCAACATCAGCTTCTTCAATATTTAAGTCTTGCTTAACTCCATGGTAATACACGTTGGCCCCATAGTGCCAAGGGACAGCCTTATCCGAAGTGTATGGGATAGGACCAGGGAGAATAATGATTAACAGAGCAATTCTCGGAACGGGTGTAATCCTAACAGGCTTTCTCGAGGAATCCTTGGAAGGATTGGCGGAAATGGTTATGATGGTAACTTCTTCAATTGGAACCAACGGAATCATAGTCTTCTCGAACAGGATCTCTTTGTTATCCATCAGGCGTTGAACACCTGATTTCAATAAGTGACAACCAGCAGGCAGGATTGAACATATGTGGCAACCTTCGCCACAGCCCGGAAATGAACCGGCCAACAATATATTCTTCTTAACTGTCATCAAAGGGGTAGAAATTTCTTCCACGGAGGTCACAAATAAATCATCGTCCACAGCATTCACTCCATGACCATGTTTGGGCATCGGAGCAGTTATGACATTGGGCTTCTCCAGAGCGTAAAACTCAATCTCTTTGGCTTCGATCAAATCTTGCACCTTATTCTTCAAGGCCCAACAGTTGTTTGTATCATGACCTGGGCTATCAGAGTGATAGGCGTAGCGGGCGTTCGGGTTATATAGCGGAGATGTTATGCTGGGATTCTTCGGGGCTTCCCTCAGAGTTACCAGGTTGGTTTTCAATAATTATGGTAGAATTTGAGACAAGGTCATATTGAGCCGAGTGTATTGTCTCTGCGGTATCTCCATTCTTTGCTGATTGTTGCATTGTGGGGCAACTGGGGTCTTGATATCACTACCGCATTTACCGCTTGACGGTGTTCAGGTCTGTTTTGGTTCCTTGAGCCATAGACTGCACTAGCTTCTTTCTTACTAGCGAAAGGCTTCTTTTCTGCACTTGATGAAGTACCTTTCTGTATCTTACCACTTCAGATACCAGCTTCTACTCTCTCTCCAGTCAAAATCAATTCAGTAAACCCAGAGGATGAACTGTCGATCAGATGATTGAAGAATGGACCAGATAGCGTCCCTAGAAACATGTCAACCAACTCCCAATCAGACAAAGGGGGTTGGACTCTTCCAGCCAAATCTCTCCACTTTTGAGCATAGTCCTTAAAACCTTCACTTGCACCCATAGACATACCCTGAAGCTGAGTACGAGTGGGAGCAAGGTCGGCGTTATACTGATACTACTTGTAAAAAGCAGCAGCAAGGTCCTCCCAGTTTCGGACATTGGCTCCTTCCAACTGATAAAACCATTCAAGTTGAGTCCCTAACAGACTATCTTGAAAGAAATGTACCCACAAATTTCTATCAGCAGTATGGGGTTGAATTTTCCAGACATACGAGCGGAGATGGAGTTTAGGACAGGATACTCCATCGTACTTAGCAAAAACCGGAGCTTTGAATTTATGAGAAATCACCACTCCTGATACCAATCCTTGCTCTTCGAAATCCAGACCAGGGATCCTTTGAATCTCCATAGCACTCAGACGGTCTTCTAGTTGTTTGTACCTATCCTCAGCAGGAGGATATTGCTCTTCATCATAATCAGTGTCATTATCAGAGATGGCAGGACTGGGGCCCTTTTCTTCTTCTTGGTTCTCCTCTTCCTTGGATGAAAGGGGCAGATCAACTTGCTGTTTCAGCCTATCTCCAAACCTTTTACCTATACTCAGAAGAACGACCTTCTTCTTCTTCTTCTTCTTCTCTTTCTCTTTCTCTTTCTCTTTCAGGATGAGAGCTTTCAAATCCTCTTTCCCTTTAGCCAAGCTTAAGAACATCTCTTGGAATTGGGCATTTTGTGCCTGAAGATCTTTGATAGCTTGATCAGAAGACATAACTGCTGAAATAAATAGCGAAGAAGATGAGAAACCTGTGATGATACTTGTAATGGTGTGCATGATAATGGGGTGCATGTGTAATAATTTCAAAGACTTTGAGAAATTTAAATTTACAAAACAAAAATAAAACAAACTTTATTAGATTAACTTGTAAAAATGTTTAACAATGCCTTTGAGGCGTTACAAAAAAATAAATGGAAAACAAATCTAAAAAAAGCAAAATCAGAAATCCCATGGACGCTTCCCCTTCGTGCTAACGTAATCATTGATCGTTCTTTCATTCTCGAGTTGCCTGGTGAGCTTCAAGATCTTCCTTTCTTGCTCATGGTACTTTTCCTAGTAGGTATCCCTCTCCTCCTTCAGCTGAATCCAGGATCTCTTCAATGCCCCAAGATCAGTGGGCATGTAGGGAAGAAGGACTATATAAGGAATGCCCTCTTCATTAGTAGGCTCCACAATCACTGGCAACACAGCTTCATAAGGCATCCCAAGCTTCTGGGCTCGAGCTCGGACCCACTAGAGGTAAGGCTGCATAGGGAGATAAGTCATTGGTCCTAGCTCTTGAGGGTCAGACCTGTTCATCATGCCCCAAGCTCGTATGAACCTTCGGCGATGCTGTTGCACCCCAAAATTTACCCTCTTGATTTAGGCTTATGTTTCATCATAAACATCATAGTGCATTGCATTCATACATTATGATAGGATCAAAGTACTTTGATTATCAAGTTTTCCTCAAGCTTTGAAGGTTGATTACATGGACAAGTTGCTCAAGAAATATCTTACCATCCAAACCTCTGGATCTTTTAAGCTCAAAGGTTATGGCATATCTCAAGATATTTTCCATCTCTTTGGATCATCAGAGGGTTGAGGTTTGTGTTTGATCACAAGGAAGAATCACTCTTTGGATTCACCAGTCAAATTAGGGTTTTGTTTGAGCAAGGCTATTGGCCAATATACAAGTCTTGATTTTTGGAGCTACAACATTTCTTTGATATTTGAAAGGTCTTTGTACAAGGAATTGGGCATGATGCCCAGAGGATTTGAAGTTTTGAAGATAATTCATCAGTCTCTTGAAGTGTTGATCAAAACTGGGGTTTGGGATTTCATTAAGTTTTCTTGAGAATTTTGAAGTGAAACTTGGTACATGGCCTCTATATGCTTTAAAGATCATGTGTTTGAAGTTTTGATCATCAATTTTGAAGAGAAGTGGATCAATTGATTCAGAGGGGCAAAATGGTCATTTTGGTCAAAATCAGTCAAAGTCAAGGTTGACCAAGTGAATTTTTGGCCAACCATTAATTCAAGGATTTACTTTTCATTTTTCAAGTCCATTTTGGTCATTGGATCAAGGAGATTGAAGTTTGGGTTGAAGCTTGTTCTTGAAGAAACCCTAAAAGTTTCTTATTTTGGAAAATAAGGACTTAATTTCAAAAATTCATATTTTATTCATATTTGATCACAAAAATGCAAACGAAGTATGCTTGGAAAGACAAGAGAATGATCTTTCACCCCCTTTTGGTCTAATGTCCAAGTTGGCAAGGAATGAAAAGTTATGGTCTCTTGAAGTCACAAAATTATAGGTCTTCTTTCAAATTTAGTGAATTTCATGTCAAATTTTGAGGACCTTAATGGATTCAATTGCAAAAACTCAAAACTAAGGGATTGTATATATTTTCAATACCTTTTCAAATTGTGCTCATTTGTGCCAAAATTCAAAAGTATGAGCAAGTTATGAGTTTTGGAATTTTGGGGCATTTTATTGAAATTTGGCAAATATGCAAAATGGCCATTTCTTGCAAACTCAAGTTTTAGCCATTCCTCTTGCTTCTAATCAAGACCATTGGTAATTTGTGACATGCTGAGGCCCATCACACTCACTATTTCATGCCCCATACGGTATTGCACATGTTGGATTGAAAAAATGACAAACTTGCTCAAAGTTGCAAATTCACCAACACTTCTTCATTTCAAACAATCATGAGCTGGCATTTTGGGAGTGTAATTCTGACTTCATTTGGCCCACAAAACACACAAAAGGCAAGCAAATCCACGAGTGAAATGCAGATTCCATGTGCATCTTCATTTTTGGCCAAAACTTCCAAACTTGCTCTCCAACAGTTTTGAGTGACAAATACCACTTCTATCCTCTTACCCTAGTGCTATATAACAAGAATCAAGGCTCATTTTCAAGGGAGGAGGCTCATAATCGCTACATTTCAAATCTGAACATCTTGAAGGCAGCTTTGCAATTTTCTTCGAATCTCTCTTCTCCTTGGATCATTCTTCAAAATTCTTGGTGATTCAGCTTCAGTAAATCAAGGAGATCAAGCCTGCACCATTGGATTGCTTCTGGAGTGAAGGAATCGTGTTTCCAGATTTCATATCCATGTAAGTTTCTTGAACTTTGATTTTTGTGTTTCAGCTTGAATTAAGGATGCAAATCATGTTTATTGAATTGCTAGCTGGCCAATCATTAGGATTGATGTATATTTGAGCTTCAAGCAGAATTGTTGAAATCGTGTTCGTGGCTTTGATGTTTACAGTGAGTTTTTCCAGTTTTTGAGGCTTTATTTCTTGATCTATGTTTGATCTTTGAGTGTGATTCAAATTGCATCATGTAGTATGATATGCTAGCTTTAATTTGCACTTTGTTTCATGGATTTTGGTTAAGAAACGAGCATGTTTGATGGATCTGAACATAGGCTCATGGACTGTGGAATTGCGCGTTTTGCCCTATGCTGGAGGTTGAAGATGAAGTGAGGTGGCGCGTTGTGATTGGTCTGTTTCAAATTATCATGCATTTTTCATATTTTTTTGTTTAATTGATTATCTGATTTTTGTTTCTTGATCAAAACAATTTAAAAAATTCTATAAAAATCCTCACAAGTTTAAAATAATTTTTACTACTTTGTGAAATTTTATTGGAATTTTTAAAAATGTTTTGATTGACTTAAAAAATTATTGAATTTAAACAATTGTTTGTTTAAGGATTATTTTTGTTTTAATACTTCTTTGACCTAAAAAATTCCACAAAAAATATCCTAGACTCATAAAATAATATAAAAATTGATTCTGACTTTGGATTATCATTTTCTTTATTTTTGATTTAAAATTTAATTTCAAAGGTTTTTGGTAATATTTGTTTGTTTAATTTTTAATTCAATATTTCCCTTAATCAAAAAATCTTTAAAAAAAATCATGTAAACTTGTTTCTAGGCATGGAGTCTGAATCTAATTTCATTTTTGACCTTTTGTTGATTATTGGCTAAGATTTGTATTTTTCCATTTAAATAATAGTTTTAATTGCTAATTGTTTGGTTTAATGTTTATTTTAATATTTCCTTTAATTCAAAAATTCTACAAAAATTCAGGGATGTGTGTTTTTAGTCCTAATATTTGAATATAATTTTTGTTGGGCTTTTTTGAGTTTTTGATTTAAATATTATTTTGATATGTGGATATTTGTTAATTGAATAATTGTTCGAGTTTAATTTCTTTTTTTAACTTTTCCTAATTCAAAAAAATGTGAAAAAATATATTTTCTGACATTTAGGGTTTCTTGGTGAATGGCATGATCTTGTTTTAAATTTTTTGAGTTTTGATCCTATTTAATTACTATTTAGGATTAAAAGTCAAAATCTAGGGTTTTGTTGCTTATGGTGCAAGTTTCATGTTCAAAACCCTTGTGCCTTGGTTTTTTATTGGAATTCAGGTCTTGATTTTGGTTCATGAATGTGTTGGGGATTTGAAAACCATTCATCTTGATTTTTTAACTTGGTTTGACATTTTTCCACAAATTATTTTGAAAACTTGTCTAGCTTGGTAGTTTTGCCAACTAGTCTTTGAACTTTGAGTTTCGTTTGGTCTCCTCCTCAATTATTCATGAACTTAGGGATTGCACTCTGACTTCTATGCCTTTCAAAGATGCTAAATTTTTTTGGTTTGAATTATGGACCCTTATTTCCATTTTTGATGTAATTTTGAAGTGAAGGAACCCAATTATGTTTGCATGTCTTGTTGCGATTTGTTTGATGGCCAATGAACTTTAGTGAGGCCTATAATTGGGAACCTAATGATCATTTTGATTCTAATTGTCCATGTTAACTCAAGCCATTTCATTTGGATGCCTCATGTTTGAATGTTTGAACCTTCTTGATGCATTATGTAGGTTTCATCTTCTTTTGTGTTCATGAAGTTGTGATTGAATTAATTGTGCATGATTAAAATGTGTTTGCTACTGAACTTTATGGTCTTTGTTCATATTATTCTCAAGCTCTTATGATCCTTGATTGATATTCAATTGTCAATTCAACATGGTGATAGAATGGAGCAATATTCCTTTGATTCTTTTGACCTAATCTGTACATATGCTTGTTTCCTCTTGCCTATTATGTTTAAAGCTTGATAATTGCCACCATGTTATTATCACTTTTTCACCTTATGGAATACTAACTTGGTTGTTGAATATGTGAGGTACTCTGAGAAAGTTGCCACTTTTGGCTTGGGGCTTTTGTGTTTCAGTTTATTTGTGGAACACAATTCATTATATTGGCATTATTTTGTGTTTGGCATGTTTGATGATTTATGCAGGATATACATACATATGATTGTGAATGGCATACATTGCCCATGGGATTTGTTCATATCTGAGAAATTACTTACATCCCGATGGTATAATTTCTGACTCGATTTGTCTACTGATGCCAGCTTGCTTGAAGTTTCTCTGGGTTTCTTTTATTCTTGCTTGATTGCTACGGATAATTATCTGTTTGGTATTGTACTACTTCCTTTCTCCCATTTTCATTTTGCATAATTCTCTGACTGCATGATGGGACCCCCGTTGCTGATATATGTCAGGAGGCCCTCTGGTTTTTGTCTGATTGCATGTGTTGTGTTTGTTGTTGATCGATGAGTCACTCAATTTAGAAATTGAGATCACGACTTCGCTCTCAGTGCATGTTCCCTATAGGATGTTTATTGCTTTTCCTCTTTAATTGTTGATCGATAAGTCACTCAATTTAGAAATTGAGATTACGACTTCGCTCTCAGTGCATGTTCCCTATAGGATGTTTACTGCTTTTCCTCTTTAATTGTTGATCGATGAGTCACTCAATTTAGAAATTGAGATCACGACTTCGCTCTCAGTACATGTTCCCTATAGGATGTTTACTGCTTTTCCTCTTTAATTATTGATCGATGAGTCACTCAATTTAGAAATTGAGATCATGACTTCGCTCTCATTGCATGTTCCCTATAGGATAGTTTTGTTAAGCTTTCTTTGACATGCTGATTAAGGTAGGAATCCATGTATGCTAACATAGGGTAGGACTTTCCCTTTATCCTCAACCTTAGGGTCAACCATTGTATGATAACACTAGGGATAGCACTAGGTTAGTTTCCCTTAGTTGTTTTCCCTTTCTTTGCATTTTGCATCTTAAAACAAAAGTTGTTTTCTTGGCAAATCATAAGACACCTCTAATGAACTCAAGCCCTTCTTCAAAGTAAAAGATACAAACCAATCTTGCTTTGTCTATGTTATCTTGAAGCCGATGTTTCGCCATCGCACCTGTTTGATTATCCTACTTTGATTCTCAATATCATTGTTAGGTGTGATATTTTGTCATCCGTTTTATTAATGTTTCGTCACCTTTTCCATGCCATCTTGTTATCTTTTACCGATGTTTTGCCATCGCACACGTTTGTTATCCTACTTTGATTATCAATATCATTGTTAGGTGTGATGTTTTGTCACCCATTTTACTAATGTTTTGTCATCTTTGTCATGATATATTTGTTACCTCTTGGCCGATGTTTCGCCATCGCACATTTGTTTGAAGTCGGTGTTTCGCCATCGCACATGGTTGATTATCTAACTTTGATTCTCAATGTCACTATTAGGTGTGTTATTTTTCCATTTGATGTCTCGCCATCTTTGACATGTTACTATGTTATTATTTAGCCAATGTTTTACCATCTCATTCGATTGTTGTTTTACTTGATGTTTTGCCATCTTGACTATTTTTGTTGTCTTAACTAAAAAACACAAACCAACCAGAATATGTAAGCCGAACTACGGCTGCTCTGATTCCTTAAAAGGGATATATAGGAATTGGGTTAGGGCCCAACCGAGCACATATTTTATTTTCCCTACATTTTTTTCTTTTTTTCTTTTGCATGCATTTCCTTTTCAGTTTTAAGCCATAGACATAGGATTTTGCCACACCCATTAGATTAGACAACAAGAGTGAATACCGTAGAGTACTACGGGCGTGTGGGGTGCTAACACCTTCCCCTCGCGTAATAGACTCCCTTACCCGATCTCTCGATCGAAAGACCTTGATTTCTCCCTTTCCATGTTTTCTCGATGTTTACCTTTCCCTCTCGGTGGGATAAAAGACGTTCGGTGGCGACTTCATTGATGTTTCATTACATCCAGATGACAGGTTCTGGCCGCGTGGTTTCAGATGCTCATCAACGTCCTCCTTGTAGTCAAAGGCAATATTTGTAAGAATTAACTCATGAGGACCATCTCTCCGAGCACGACCAAACTGTCATAAAGCTAGGCAGGGATTGTAGGTTATACCCCCTATGATTCCAAGCAACGGGACATTAGGATATCCCCCACAATGATTAATGATAGTAGTGCTTTCCATAGCCTTGGAACTCCAAAGAATGTCTGTATGGGCAAGTGACATTATCCTGTAAGACCATTCTAAACCTTCTTCATTCTTCAACACAGACTTGGGGAGGTGTGAAATAAACCACCTCGCCAGTAACGGCGTAAAACACATGAGAGTCCCTCTTCTTCGCACAGTACGAGTGTAGAGGGCATGTAAGATATCACCTAGAAGAGTAGGCACAAGATTGCGAGACAGGAAGGTCTTAACCGTATTCACGTTTATAAAGGAATCTGGATTTGGAAAGAGAACCAAACCGTAGATGAGGAGAGCCAAGATGTCTTCGAAAGCCTGGAAATCCAAGTTATCCCAGAATAACTGAGCTTGATCCATCAGAAACTTGGCTAAGAAACCTCCAACCCCGCTTTGTGACTCCTAATTAGATACTACATCAGCCCGTTTCAAATGTAGAGCTGAAGCAATGTCTTCTGGCCTAGGATTCTCTTCCAAACCTGTGAAGGGAATCTGCTCTAGGATGGATATACCCAATAAGTGCGAGAACTCTTCCAAAGTGGGAACCAACTGATAATCTGGGAAAGTGAAGCAATGATGCACAGGGTCGAAGAACTGGAAAAGCACACTCATCATCTGCTCATCAAACTTTGAGGTAACCAAGCTAAGAAGTTGACCATGTCTTTTAATGAACGAAGAAGTCTCAGAAACCTTTGAGGCTAACTCTTTAAGTTGAGCAGGTATTTGCACAAAGTTATCTCGAATGGTGTTTCTGCGCACGGAAGCCATAATCTGCAAAATAGAACAAAGATAAATCCCCTCGGTCTTTGAAATGGTTAGCATAATAAAGTATGCATGCTATGTTATGATGCATGATGTCATGGTAAAACAAACAACAGGTATAGCAGATAACAGACATGGAAAAGGCAAACAAGTCACACAATAGCCCTTAAGTTTAAGGCTTGCATGAGGTCTAGGTACTACCCTCCTGAAGTTCAGTTGGTTTCAACCTATCCTAACAATAGTAACCGGGTTCTAGGGGTTCTCAATATCATTGACCATCCTCCATCGGTCATGGTTTCAGCTCACGCAATCTTTTCTTGCAGCTGGAACTATCTCAAGAGTATGGTCTCAATGAGTGTAGCATCGAGTATCAACTAGTTCCCAGCTTTGCACCGAGACCGACTATCTCACTACTTCCTAATGGCCAAGTTGGTCAATTATGGGTTCTAAGGTCAGTTGATGCTTAACGACACACATAGCAGCCCTGTATTCTCCTCGTTTCTCCATAAGGGATACCGGTACCAACCAATGTGCAACATCAATGTAGCTACTGCTTCAACCGTGTCGGTCTATGCTGTACAGTTCCCTCACAGTTTATTGCTACTTACCTAAAAGGTGTCCCCCAGATCCGGGTTAGGATCTATAGTAACTCCCAATACAAAACCCTTTAACAATAAAGCAACCAAAACAAACAAGAGAAACAACTTAAGATGAGTTAATCCTAAGGTATACCCCACTTATAAGTCCCCAGTAGAGTCGCCAGTTCTGTGATACGGTGGCAGAACCGGACTATTTTAGGAAAATGCTAGTTTGTGTTTTGCATTTGTGTTTGCAAAATGTCGCGGTAAGCAAGAGTCGCCACCGACTTTTATTTTATCCAACTGGAAAGGACAAAAGCACAGAAAAAATCCTTTTTCGAGATTTTGAGTACGGGGGGTAGATTATAGAAAGGGAAGGTATTAGCACCCTTTCTATCTGTAGTTTTCTACGGGCTCTTAGGTACTTGCTCATCATTTTGAAAATTGCTTCCGTGTTTGTGTATTTTGAAAAAAAAAATTGTTTTACTTCGTTTTAACCCTTGTATCAGTCCTCAAGAGTGTTACGAAGTGTTTTTGAAAACTTTGTTTGAAAAGAGTGTAAGTGTGGAAAAGTTTATTTTGAGCAAGTACCTACTAGCATCTACCTACTCGAAAAAAGAATCGTTTATGTTCTTGTTTCCTTTAGACAACGCTATCCCACTATTAGTGAGTAGGTAGCACCATCATTGGAATTGTAAGGGTCAATTCGAAAGGGACGTACAATCATTAAAGCAATGTTAGGACGTCTTAGTAATAACCCTAATGTCTTAAGATCATATTCGAGGCAACATTTCCGAGGCAACCTTTCCGAGGCAACATTTCTGAGGCAACATTTCCGAACGGGACTTTTGATCTTTGTTTAGACAGGAGGGCGACCACTAAAACACCATATACTTAATGATCGTTTACTGAAGGCAACCAAAGTGAGAGTATACCCTAGGAGTGCGCATGTGCGAGTGATTTGATTTCAGTTATTATCTTTGCACATTTAGGGTTTGCTAGCCATTTTAAAATTAACATACAGTCTTGTCATGCAATCCTATTATCATACATCTAACAGTCAATATTTTGCGAAAATTAAAATGCGAGAAATAAAACTATGCTATTACAAGGCTTCGGGGAGGGGGATTAATTACATAGCTAAAAACCCGTAAAACGATAAACAAAAGAAAAAACCTAATTAAACTATTACATCCCATGAGCAGTTACATTAATATGGTAAAAATAATAAATGCGCGCGATAAATTAAGAACGAGAGAAATTAGGGTTTTGACCCCGTCTAAACCAGACTAAAAGAAAAATCATATTTTTGTTGTTTTTTATTATTATTTTGAGAAAATAAGGTTTTAATTGAATAGATACAAACCTAATTACTAATTAAATTAAATTAAGAAAAATAATTAATTTGACCTATTTTTGCATTTTTGTTATTTTAAGAAAAGAAAATAAAAATTAAATCAAACAAACCCTAATTTTCTAATTTATTTTAAATTATGTACAAAAAGGTTAGAATTACCCTAAAATTAAACTAAACTAATTATTAAATTAAAATTTATAAAAATAAAACCTAAATCTAAATTGTTGAAAATTGATTTTATGAGTTTTGTAAAAAAAAAAAGAATTAATTTTATGTTGGAAAATAATTAATCGAAATAAATTAAATAAAAGAAATAGAAAATAGAAAAGAAATTAGAATGGGCCTGGTTGTTTCAGCAGGAAAGGGGGTATGATTAGCACTTTCTGGGCCCAAATGCTAACATCCCATTTGACTTTTCCAGATTCCATGTGCCTGCTTGACTCACGCCCATGATAGGCCCTCATGTGGTAGGCGTTGGATCTGGTATACTAGAGATCTGATGGTTGAAAGATGATGGCATATGGTGATCACCTTGTGTGCATATGTGCCTGATTATGTAAGAAGAAAAATCATGAAATAATATAGGGACCTGGGGATCGAACCCAGGCCCTTTGGCTTTTCCAAGCGCCTGATGACCAATTGAGCTAGCGTACTTATTTGTATAAAGGACAACAAACAAATATTATATTGAAAAAAACAAATTAACATATGCCAAACGCGCGAATTTTGAATAAGCGGATCAGGGGGTGCCACGCCACCCTTCTTCTTCCTCTCTCTATTGGTAAAAGGTCTAACGTTTATCTGCAGTTGTCTGGGCGTAGATATAAGCCTGTGTTCCTCCAAAATTCTCTGCAAGCATGGTAAATCAATTCCAGTGGTGCCAATTAACTCGTTGCAACCTCACGAGCATCATGGTACCACTTGCCATGGCCAATTGTTCCTGCAAGCAAAACCCCTAAAAACGAAACCTAAACCCTAATCATGGCAAATTTCTGTATGGTTAACAAAAATGCAATTGAATATTATCATTAGCTTGCAAATGTTTCAAGGATTCAGAATATGTCCATAAAATATGCTAACAATGCCATATTTATGAGATGCGATTTCAAAAAATCATAGAGGTCGTGGTATACTTACAGCGCGTATCTGGGAACGAAAATGCTTGCTAATGATTGGGATAGAGTACTTAGATGTCCAGCAAGCGAGTGGTGTGCTTGGAATGGCTTTAAGAAGCCTGGAATTGAGAAATCAAATTGCAACTTTTCTTGATTTTTTTTAATGTTGTTCTTCTCTTTTCACGCCTCCAATGTCCTTTTTTTGGTCTGCACATGCTCTATATGTACCCTAGAATGAATTAGGTTACAAACTTGCTTCAAATCTTTTTCAATTAAGGTGATTGAATCATGATTTTATCCTTATGCTAATCTTTCCAAATCAAGCTAAATCTAATCTTTTTGTGTTCAAATGAAGCTTGCACGATGTGATTCTCTTCCCAGCTGTATAAGAGACCTAAACATGCACAAAATCTCAAGCTTTGATTAGTTTTGATATTTTCATAATTTTATTTTGATTTAATTTAATTTAATTTAATTTAATTTAAATAAAAATCAAAATAAATGATAAAAATAAAATAGAGACAAGTGGGAAGGATAATGGGTCGTGGATCATGTTAAAAACTCAATGCAAGCACAAAAAGTTGGGCCCATTTGACAAAAATTGCAATTTTGAGCATATTTGACTTTTGGCAATTTTGCAAAAAGGGTCAACTTCACCAATGCATAAATCCTTCAAATTTGACCCTAGAGATGTGTTTTTTGACTTTTTAGAAAGCTTAATATGTACTCTAAGCAACCCTTTTGGTATCATCTCAATTGAGTCTTCCATGTTCATGTATGAAGCTTTGATAAAAAAGGTGTTTTGTTGACTTTTCAAAATGACCTATAATATCCAAATTTATATATTCTTGTGAATGAATATTTTGAACTTGGGAGATGCAGATGAATTGTAGGGAATTGCATCCTCTTCAAAATGAGCTTTGGATGGGTCATTTTTGATAAAGTATGAGAAAGTTATGCTTGGTCAAAGTTGAGTTGACTTTTCCTACAAAACCCTAATTTAGCAACTTTTGGGTTTTGATGAATTGTGATCAATCCTTGATGAATCATGATCAACCCTTGATCAAATGTTGAATAATACTTCAAAATTAGAATTTTGACCAATAATCTTGAAGTTTGATTGTATGTAGGACACAGTTGACTTTTGCCCTAGCATAGTCGATTTTCAGGCCTTTGAGCAATTGACTGAGCAAACTTTCTATGTAGGGCTTGAAACTTGACATGGGTGATCTTGTGAACATATTAGGATGATAGTGAGAATTTTGGACCCTTTTGATTCAAACATCTTGATGCAAACTGAAACCCTAATTTGAGGTAGACTTTCTTAGGAGAGGGTTTATCTGGTCAACCCTTGGACTTCCTTGAGTAATTTGAGGACCTTACTTGGAATGTATTTAGAAATATGGGAGGGCAAATTTTGGGGTACAACACATCCGATGATATAAACTAAAAAAATTAAATATAACATAAAATCAATGCCTGGACCGGAGAGGCGTCGGAGCCCTAGCTTCGGTCGTCTTGTCCGGTGAGTCTTTTTCTCAAACTTGGAAAATAGACACAATTAAGAGTCCAAGGGTACCCTACCCCCCTAAATCCAACCCTGTGAGTTCAATGGGACCATATTTTTGGGCTAAAACACGTTGGTTTAGAAGATACGAAGAAAATTGCATGGATTAGCATGAACATGGTGATTCATGGTTCAGCCATCATAGGGCTTATACGATGGGCTTTTCCTGCATGTTGATACCTCATAAAAACATTAGCACGGTTAATAGGTATTAAAATGTAAATAAGAATAAAAATATGAAATCATACAATATGAGAAACTGGTGATGCATTCTCGTGTGTTTCTATCCTTCTGGATCGTTACAAACGATCAAACCTTACCCTATGATCTTCCTGGAAATGAATGGAATAGGTTTTTGACCTTGAGGGAGGCTAGAGACCAGGGTTTCTATTTGCCCTAATTCTTTTATATTTTTGGAGTTTTAGAAAAGTGTTTTTGCTTCCAGGGTTTGTCTTCTTATGATGTCTGAATGAGTGAGATTATATAGCTTGAATTTAGGTCAAATAAACATGGGCTTGGACTTGTGTAAGAAGCTTTTGTTTTATCCTTTTTTATTGTGACTTTTAAAATAATAATATATATATATATATATATATATATATATATATATATATATATATATATATATATATATATATATATATATATATATATATATATATATATATATATATATATATATATATATATATATATATATATATATATATAATAAACCAATGGGGGGTGTATGAACAAGTATTGAGGTTCACTATGAAGTGTATGACACATTTGGACCTTGAAACATCAGCCCAATAGTCCAAAATTCCAAATTTGCTCAATTTGAACTTCATGCATTTGCTCAAAATTTCCCAACTTGAACTAGTCATAACTCTCTTAATTTTAATCATTTGAAGGTGATCTTGGACTTTTCGGAAAGCTCACGGTGAAATTTTGCCCTAATTTGGTCTGGATTTTGACTCAACTTCATGGCACTTTTTGATATAGTTACAAGGGGAATCTTCAAAATAAATTCAAAGATGGATTGTATAGAACATTGAAATCTTTCCAAAATGTCCAAGAACTCCTTGAGATCATTCTTGAATAGGGAGAATCGAAGAGATGAAGTTGGTGTTTTGTCACTTGAATTACAAGGAATTTTGTGATGAACAAGAATCCAATTTCAAACCTATGTTGCACAATATTGTTTTGCAGGCTTCTAAACCTCAAGATCTCTCCATAATTAAAAGATTACACTTGCTTTTGAGCTATTATCCAAGTGTTTCAAGCATTGTCCAAGCCAATTTGCCATTTTAGGAAGAAAGTTACCATTCCATTCTTGAAAAGTTGCTTTAATCACAAAGTCAACTTGTCTTGAGCTTCTAACTTGTTCTTTCTGCACACACAACCCCTATAAACCAAAAGCAAGGTGTCTAAGGCCTGAAGAAGCTCAGGACATGCTTGTACAATACTTGAGATTTGTCATTTCACTTTTCTTCAAAAGCAAGTTATAGAGCCATAACCCTATAACTCAGAAACCTGGAGTGATTTTGTGCTCTAATCTTTTCCATACATATTAACAAGTTTATTGCAAGATAAGGGACGATTTCAAGCATCATAAAACTCTCTCAAACACCCTTGATGCACAAGACTGCTCAACTTGACAGTTTTGAGCCAAAACTCTCCATTTCCACTCGTGCGTTTTGATTCTTAATCATTCAAACACCTTACATACATCATACACAAGTGATCCAAGCCCCTTGTTTCAAGAATGTAACTCCTCCATCACTATTCACCATTTTCAAACATCAATCTTGTAGGTTGACTTGAGTAAGGAGATTCAGGGACTTTTAAAGAAAAGTAGGATTTGAAATACACTCAAGGAGGTCCAGGAAAGCTAAACAGATTCTTAGGGAACCTCAAAGCTTGATCAAACTCCATACACGAATCCATCTGTAAGAGGTAAGTTTTCTAACTTCAATATCTTGATACAAGCATCCTCTATGCATACATTCTGAAGTAAAAATGTAGATATCATTGCTCTAAAGCTAACCATGTCCATAGTTTTCATTTAGATTGACAGTGTGTAGAGAATTTTAGATTTGAACTTTCTGAAAAAATTAAGTTTCAATTTAGGGCCAGCAAAATTAATCTTCATCTTTGACTTTTAGCTTGCATAAGTTATATGGTTAGATTCGTGAGGAAAAATAGCACAACTTTCATGTTTGTATTTTCCATTTTTGTTGAGAAATGAATGAGATACAGGTGGTCCGGCTGGCTGAAAGTTGAAGATGAAGTACAAGTCATGGAGAAGTTTTACCTTATGTATTTATTCTTTCATTTAAGTTAACGGATGTACAGTCACCACAATGGTAAGGCGGCGCGCGTTATTGGTAGAGTTCATGGAATTGAACCTCAGTGCTGCCTTTTTGCAATTTTTTACATCTTTGTCTCTTTTTTGTTCCAGCAAACAAACGCATGGGCCTTCCATTCTTGGGCCTGACCTTTTTTTTTCTAACATCCCCCCTGTTTCATATTTGCACCGTGGCCCAACTTTATTTTTATTTCTTCATTTATTATTTATATTTATTTTCTCAAATATATTTTCTAAATATTAAAAAGATGATAAAAATGCAAAAATGATATTTTACAGTTTGACTTATTTTATTTTATTTTTTCCATAAATAAAAATATTTTTTTATTCTTCATACTTTATTTTTTTATTTAAGTAAAACTTATAAATATTGCATTATTTATTTATTTTTCTTCACACCATTTAAAATATATTATTTTAATAAATAAAAAAAGAGACTAAAAATATTTTATAATGCTATAAATATTTTCAAGATAAAAAATGCCAAAAAATACTTTCCTTAAATTATTTCTTTTGATTAATTAATAGAACTAGGCTTTCTTTTAAAATCTTTTTTCTTAATAAATTCAAAATTAAATTAACCATTTTTCTTTATTTTATTAGGTTAAGGTAAAATCCCTTTTTCATAAAATCATCAAACAAAATATCCATTTTCTTCACATTTACCTTCTTGCATATTTAATTCATCTTATACATTATTTATTTCAATTCTTGTATAAATTCAATTTGATTGTAATAGACTAATTAGGGTTTTAATTTCTTGCAATCCCCATTTATAAATTGTATACCCCTTCCCCACAAATATTGTAATAGCGTAGTAACTTTAAATTTTGCACTTTATCGCTTTTATATACAATGCTAGTAATTAAGATTTGTATGGAAAGATTAAAATCAATACTTAGCAAAACCTTAATTCAAGACAAAAACCAAGCATGAAAACAATACATTTACAGACAAACACCCCTAGGGTAAAATTCACTTGGTTGCCTTATAAATGGCCATATTGCGCATGTGAGGTATCTTAGCAAAAACAAGCAAATACAAGATCATAGTCCCTCGATGACGCTATCTAAGTTTCCTTTCAAATGATCTTAGTCCCTAAAAAAGAATGCTAAGAAACCTTGCAACATTGCTAGTCATGGTTATACGATGACCCACGCCCGTCCCGTTTACATCCAAAGATAGGGTTACTTACCAAATCAATGGTAAGATAACAATGTCAAAGGAAAAGAAAATGAACAAGAAAGACTTGTGAGTAGGTAGAATGCTCCTAATTACTTGCTCAATTTCAACCAAACATCCTTGCTATTTTCAAAACAAAACACCTACACATTTCAAAACATCTTACAAACTTGAATACGTTTTCAAAAGATCAGCATCTTTGTATATATTCTTACGAACGAGAACCATTACAAAGATTGCCTAAACGATGGCCTCTTTACAAGATACTTTCAAAAACTACACAAAGCATAATTTCAAACAAAAGTAAGGGATCTAGCAAGTAACTAAGAGCCCATGGAAAACCATGGATGAAAAGGATGCTAACACCTTCCCTTTTCATATTCTACCCCCCGAACTCAAGAAATAATCTCAAAGGTCTTTCCTGTGCTTTTTCACCTTTCCTTTTGGATAAAAGAAAAGTCGGTGGCGACTCTTGCTAACCGCAACATTTGCGATCAAAATCAAAACACCCAAGTCAGTTCTCCCACCGTATCACAGAACTGGCGACTCTGTTGGGGAATATTCTAAAAGTGGGGTTACCTTAGGGTTAGATCATATTTACTTGCTTACATTGTTTGATTTGTTTGCTTTACGTTATGGTTCATTGTTTGGGTTTGAATCCTCTAACCGGATTTGGGATACATTATAGGTAAGTAGCAATACATTGTAGAAACTGTGCGGGGTATACCGACATGGTCTAAGCAACAGCTACATTAGTGCGACATATTTGTGGGTAACGGTAGCCTTTGAGTTAATCAAAGAGAATGTGGGGCCGCTGAGTGATGTCATAAAGCACTAATGAACTTCTAGAACCTTTACTTGACCAACTTGGCCATTTAGGATGTAGTGAGATGACCGACTTTGGTGCAGTTCGAAGTTGGTAGATACTCGATACTACACTCATTGAGGTTTGGTTTCTTGGGATATTTTGGTCGCCATTAAAGAGGCTTGTGCTGAAACAATGACCAAGGAAACAAACCAGTGATATCAAGCTCCTTAGAACCCGGTTACTATTACTAGGACAGGTTTGAGCCAACTAAACTTCAAGAGGGTACTTACTTATAAAACTCCATGCAAGCCTAAACCTAAGGAATTGCTTGCTTTGTTTGCATATACATACTTTTAGATAACATCGTGAACATCATAACATCATACACATTCACTAACCATTTCAAGGATTGTTTGGGATTCATCTTTGTTCTTGTTTTGTAGGATTTGGACTCACTTCACAGGAAAACTATTCAAATAAATCTTGTAAGGATCCCTCTACAACTTAAGGAGATAGCTTCAAGGATTCCTGAAAACTCTCCATTCATCAAGAGACATGGTCTCCTACTCAACTTGGTCACCTCCAACACAGATGAGGACATGATGAAGGTGCTCTTTTAGTTCTTTGATCCTTTACACCATTGCTTCACATTTCCCGACTATCAACTTGTGCCTACTTTAGAAGAATTATCCCTACTCTTGAGGATTCCCATTCTCAATCAACTACCTTTCAACGGTACAGAAAGAGACGCAAAGCCAGAAGATATTGCTTAAGCTCTACACTTGCATTAATCTGATGTCACAACTCATTGGGAAACAAGGAGTGGTGTCAAAGGTTTCCTAGCAAAGTTCTTGTTTGAGAAAGCCCAAAACTGTTGGAATTCTTTGGACCTGCAAGACTTTGAGGAAATTGTGGCTCTCCTCGTCTATGGGATGGTTTTGTTTCCAAATCCTAACCAACTCATAGATGTGAACGCCGTCAAAATCTTCATGTCACGCAACCTGGTGCCAACATTGCTAGGGGATATCCTACACTTTTTTCACACTCGCACAATGAGGAAAATAGGTGTCCTTATGTGTTGCACTCCTCTCTTGGCTAGATGGTTTATTTTTCATCTTCCTCAATCTATATTAAAAAATAAGCAGGGTTCAAGGTGGTCACAAAGGTTGATGACGCTTAAACATTCAGACATTCATTGGTGCTCCCGATCCATAGAGAATGTTACTATTGGCGACCGTTGTGGAGAATTTCCTAATGTCCCTTTGCTCGACATTAGGGGAGGAATCACCTACAACCCCTGCTTAGCTTTAAGACAGTTTGGTTATGCCTGAAGGGATGGCCCACACGAGATGCTGATTCAAGGTTTGATATTTGACTACGACAACGACGATCAAGGTCTTCGCCAGAGATTTATCCGAGCTTGGAGGATGTTGAACAAGGTAGATAGCAAGACTTTGGGGCACAAAAATTCCATCCCTCTCGAGCCTTACCTCAAATGGGTACGAACTCGTGCTCATAGTCTTATGATGCCTTACGCTTCCATTCTCACGCTAATTTTTGAGCCTGTCATGGAAGGAGATGTTCCATACACTATCCTACATCCTGACATGCCCAACTCTCTTGAAGACCTACAAAGGTATTGGATACAACTCAAGGGAGAGAGAGATACCTTTGAATCCCAATTCTACACAAGCGAGAAGAAGGTTTTGGAAATCACTAGGCTACTTCATGAGGAGCAAACTCTGAATGCCTACATTGCGCCAAAGAGGATGCACACTACCTTTTTATCTTAGTTTCTTGTATTTGTTTTGCCCAAGAAGGAATTATTTTACTCAAGCTTTAATATATTAATATAACGTGTGTTTCCTTTTATTTAAAACTAATTTGAATCTTAAAATCCTTGAAATCATTACATACGCATTTACCATTCATCATAACATAAGCAGGTTTATTGCAACAAGTCTCCTCATCTCTCTACTATTTATTTCAGTAAGATGGATCTCGAGCAAACAGTGAAGGACCTCCAAGCTCAGAATGCACAGTTTCAACAGTTGTTCTTGACTCTAGCTAAAGGACAAGAAGAGTTGAAGACTTTGCAGGCTAGGGAAAAGAAAAAGAAGACAAAGAAGGTAATTGGAGTCCTAAACATGGGAAGAAGATTTCATGGGCAGACAAGAAGAACCCTAGAATTTGCAACGACATTCGGTGAGAGAGACAATCAAGATGGGAAAGGAAAGGAAATAGTTGTCCCGTTGGAATCAGAAGAGGAAGAGGAAGAAGAAGACTATTCTGAAGAACAATACCCTCCAGCTGATGACAAGTATAAATATCTCGAAGAGTGGTTGAGTGCAATGGAAATACAAAAAGTGTATGGCTTGGACTTTGAGGAATTGGTTTTAGTATCGGGGATTGTCATTCCTCCAAAATTCAAAGCACCTGTGTTCGCCAAATATGACAGAGTTTCATGCTCTAAAATACATCTCCGGTCTATGTGAGGACAGTATGTCTGGAACTCAACTTGATTGGTTTTATCAGTTAGAGAGAGCCAACATTCATAACTGAGAAGATCTTGTTGCAGCTTTTTACAAACAATACCAATATAATGCTGATCTTGCGCCTACCCGTACCCAACTCCAGAGTATGGCCATGGTTTCCAATGAAGGTTTCAAGGGTTATGCGCAAAAATGGAGAGACTTGGCTGGAAGAGTTCAACCTCCTCTATCTGAAAGAGAATTAGTAGACATGTTTTTGGGCACCTTGTCTGGTCCCTTCTTCAATCACCTAATTGGGAGTTCATCGATAGGTTTTACTGAACTGATATTGACCAGAGAGAGGGTAGAAGCCGGGATAAAGAGTGGAAAGATTCAGAAAGAGACATCCTATGCTGCTATAAGGAATCCATTTTTCGGAAAGAAAGAGGTGGTTGTCGTTTATCCTCAGAGAAATCAAGATAGGGTCGAACGTCGTCCAATGGTGGGGGCTGTTATGATTCCTAAACATACGCATGATCAACAAAGAAACAACCAGCCAAGGATGGAAAGACCAGTCAAACAATTCACCAGAATTAACATGACCCTATCTCAGGTATTGCCACATCTGTTAAGATCCAACCTAGTGCCCTTGAAAGAAGCTCCAAAGAATCCTAATACAACATCTCCTCACTATCATCCTAATGCTCGTTGTGCATACCACTCTGAGAGTCCCGGTCATGACACTAACAACTGTTGGACTTTAAAGAAAAAAATACAAGACCTCATTGAAGCCAAAGAGATTGAATTCGATGCGCCCGAAAAGCCAAATGTCATTTCTGCCCCTATGCCCAAACATGGCCATAATACCAATGCCATTGAAGAAGAAATGTTTGTTACTTCAGTTGATGAACTTATGACCCCACTCCTGACTATTAAAGTGAACTTGTTGAATGTCGGTGTGTTCTCGGGCTGTGGTGAAGGCTGTCATTTCTGTTTGTCCTCACCAACCAGCTGTCCTTTGTTGAAAGAAGGCGTTCAGTGCCTAATAGATAACAAAGAAATTTTGTTTGAAAAGACTTTTGTTCCACATGTTCCTTTTTAAGATTTTTCTATCATTACCATTTCTGCCAATTCTTCCAGGGTCTCCACCAAAAGACCCGTTAGAATTACATCAGTTCCGAAAGCAACTCCTTTAATAATTACAATGCATGGACCAGTCCCGTATTTGTTAGATGAAACCATACCATGGAATTATGGGGGGGGATATCTACTACCACGGTATCAAGCAAGATTGGCCAGTCGTCGAAGATTCAAGTTCTGAGAAAGTCGACTCTGATATCAGTAATATTGCAGGGACTAGCAAGATTACCCGAAGCGGAAGGATATTCTCTCCATAAATTGCTCCCCCAAAAGCAGTTTCTGGACCCGTAATCATTCTTGTTGTTACTCCTCCAAAAGTTATTCTCAGTCCTACAATCATCCCCACTAATACTCCAACTGACAAAGCTGTTACAATCCCTGTTATCATTCCTACTAACACTCCTGCTACCGAGTTAACCGAGACTCAAGGTAAAAGTATTTTGATTTATCTTGTCCAGACGAAGGCTCAATCATTGGCTATCCCCGAGACCTCCCAAAAAGAGATGGAGGAAATTCTGAAGATCATAAAAAGAAGCGACTACGATGTAGTTGAACAACTGGGGTAAACTCCCTCTAAAATTTCCATGATGGCTTTACTACTATGTTCCGAGGCGCATGCAAAAGCCTTGGTAAAATTCCTGAAAACTGCCCATGTACCCCAAGAGACATCTGTCGATCAGTTCCAAGACTGCGTAGCCAGCTTGACTGCAGATAATGGTCTAGGTTTTTTGGATGCTGATTTAATGCCAAGAGGAAGGAAGCATAATGAGGCATTGCATGTCTCAGTTGAATGTAGAGGCACAACCTTGGCTCATGTTTTAGTGGACATTGGCTCATCTCTGAATGTATTGCCTAAAAAATCTCTTGCTAGGCTGTACTGTGAGGGATTGACATTGAATCCAAGTAGCATAGTAGTAAGGGATTTTGACGGCTCGAAAAGGATGGTACATGGGGAAGTGGATATCCCCATAAAGGTTGGAACCCAAACAGTTGATTCAACTTTTTATGTAATGGATATCCGTCCCTCATATTCCTGCTTGCTAGGCCGACCATGGATTCACAATGCTGGCGCTGTCACTTCTACGTTGCACAAAATGCTGAAATATCTGATTCAATGGAAGATTATCACCGTTCATGGAGAAGAAGAGTATATGATCAGCCATCTCAATTCCTTTAGATATGTGGAATTAGATGCTGAATTTATTAAAACTCCATTCCAACACTTTGAAGAAGTCCCGCAAGATGTGGCAGTGACTAAGGTTGTTCCCAAGATCACAAGGCCTCTACTCAGAATGTCATTTTTGAAGGATGCAAAGGCAGTGATAGAAGAAAGAGGGTGCACTATCTAGGGAAAACTCCCAGATATCCCATACAAGTCTGACAAGTTTGGCCTAGGTTTCACTTCAAGTGCTCAGAAGGATGTACGCCGCGCTCGTGCTGGAGGACCACCCCTGAAGATCAGCAACTGTGAAGTCAACACAGTAGAGGATGATAAAGATGGTTGCAACCTAGAGGATTGGATCTTCCCAACTGTCAGTGGAGGGCTCAGCAATTGGGAGGCTAGAGATTTTGTCCCATTCACTTTTATCCCACAGTAATTTGTCTTTACATTTTGTTGGATCTATAATATTAAAACAATTCAAACTCTTAAAACCTTGTGTCTTACCCGAGGCACAATGGTCCATTTGTAAGGGTTATTATCTCATTTCCATATGACATCAATGAATCATGGACGTTTTGCATACAAACTTTGCGCTCATTGTTTTCCTTTTGACATTTTTACTTATTTCAAAGATAGATATACCCTTACACACACTCACACTCACAATACAGGTCTAGATCCATTCAGGATCCCATGGATAACGGTTATGCTATGGCCTTCTGTGACTCTGAAAATCTAATCTACCAAGCCGAAGACGAAGGTGAGGAAGATTGTGAAGTACCAGGGGAACTTGCTAGATTATTACAACAAGAAGAGAGAACCATTCAGCCCTACGAAGATCCAGTGGATACAATCAACCTAGGTACCGAGGAAGACAAAATAGAAGTCAAGGTGGGTGCCAATCTGGAACCCAGTGTCAAGGAGCGTCTGATTTAGTTGTTGCACAATTATGTTGAGGTCTTTGCCTGGTCGTATGAAGACATGCCAGGACTTGATGAAAATATTGTGATGCATCATCTACCTACAAGAGAAGATTGTCCACCAGTAAAACAAAAGGTCTGTCGTATGCGACCATATATGTCGGAGAAGATTAAAGCAGAAGTCATGAAACAATTCAATGTTGGATTCTTGGCCGTCACCTCCTATCCGCAATGGGTTGCCAATGTTGTTCCCGTGCCCAAAAAAGATGGCAAGGTACGAATGTGCATGACTACAGAGATTTGAATAGGGAAAGCCCTAAGGATGATTTCCCACTTCCCCATATTCACATCCTAGTTGACAATACGGCACAACACAAAGTGTTTTCCTTCATGGACGGTTTCTCAGATTACAACCAAATCAAAATGTCACCTAAGGACATGGAGAAAACAACATTTGTCACACAGTGGGGCACATTCTGCTACAAGGTTATGCCATTCGGACTGAAGAACGCTGGGGCAACCTATCAGCATGCCATGGTAGCTCTATTTCATGACATGATACATCACGAAATAGAGGTCTATGTGGACGACATGATAGCTAGATCTCAAACAGAAGAAGAGCATCTTGATCATTTACATAAACTGTTTGAGAGGCTAAAGAAATACAAGCTGAGGTTGAACCCGAATAAATGCACGTTTGGAGTAAGGTCTGGTAAGCTCCTAGGCTTTTTTGTCAGCAATAAAGGTATTGAAGTAGATCCTTCCAAAGTGAAAGCGATACAAGAGATTCCTACTCCTTGTACTGAGAAGGAAGTCAGAGGATTCTTGGGACGTTTAAACTACATTGCCAGATTCATTTCTCACCTGACAGCTACTTGTGAGCCAATCTTCAAACTATTGAAGAAAGATCAAGTAGTCAAATGGAATGATGAATGTCAAACTGCTTTCGACAAGATCAAAGAATACCTGCAAGAGCCTCATGTTTTAATGCCACCAGTCGAGGGAAGACCATTAATCATGTATCTAACTGTTTTAGAAAATTCAATGGGGTGTGTGTTGAGGCAACATGACGAGTCTGGCCGAAAAGAGCATGTTATTTATTACCTGAGCAAAACTTTTATCGACTGTGAAACAATATATTCACTGCTCGAGAAAACTTGTTGTGCTCTAGCTTGGGCTGCTCACTGGCTAAGACAGTATATGATGACCCATACTACCTTGTTGATATCTAAAATGGATCCGATAAAATATATCTTCGAGAAGCCTGTTCTCTCTGGGAGAATAGAAAGATGGCAGATGATCCTGATGGAATATGACATACAGTATACTACCCAGAAGGCAATAAAGGGCAGTGTATTAGCTGATCACTTTGCTCACCAAGCTGTAGAAGACTACCAGTCCATGAAGTTCGAATTTCCGGACAAAGACATCAAGACGTTAGACAACTGTAAAGAATTCAACCCATATGATGGACCTGAACAAGGATCCCGATGGACCCTATTATTTGATGGAGCATTTAACGCACTCGGCAATGGTATTGGTGTTGTACTCATATCTCCCGAAGGATGTCATACTCCTTTTACAGCAAGACTCTGCTTTAATTGTACAAATAACATGGTGGAATATGAAGCGTGCTTCTTTGGTCTCAAAGCTGCCATAGACTTGGGGATCAAATCCTTGAATGTATTTGGAGATTCAGCTTTGGTCATCAGTCAGATCAAAGGGGAATGGGACACCAAACACCCTAACCTTATCCCTTACAAAGAACATGTGTTGGCATTGCTCCCACATTTTGAGAAGATTACCTTCGAACATTTCCCGCGAGAAGAAAATCAGCTAGCAGACGCACTAGCCACAATGTCATCCATGTTTAAACTTAAATGGGATAACGAGGCTCCCCAGATCGCCATTGAACGAATGGAGGAACCAACTCACTGTCACGAGATTAATACTGAAGAAGTAGTGGACCAGCCTTGGTTTCACGAAGTCAAGAAGTATCTTGAGGCTCAAGAATATCCAGAAGGAGCTTCAGTCAATGATAAGAAATTCTTTAGGATATTCTCTGCGAAATTCTTCCTTAGTAATGGCATTATTTACAAACGCAACCACGACTCTGTGTTACTTCGTTGCGTAGACAAGGTTGAAGCTGAAAGGATCATGACCAAATTACATGGAGGTACTTTCGGCACCCATTCCAGTGGGCATACGATGGCAAAGGAAATCCTACGGGCGGGCTATTATTGGTCTACCATGGAAGTAGATTGTTATCAACACTCTCGAACCTGCCATAAGTGTCAGATTTATGCTGACAAGGTGCACGTACCTCCGGTTCCTCTGAATGTCTTGATGGCTCCTTGGCCCTTTTCTATGTAGGGGATTGATATGATTGGGGAAATTAAGTCGGTCGCCTCCAATGGACACCGCTTCATCTTAGTGGCCATTGACTATTTTACAAAGTGGGTGGAGGCAGCTTCCTTCGCTTCTGTGACCAAGAATGTTGTCGCCCGGTTCATCAAGCAGAATCTCATTTGCCGGTATGGTATCCCGTAGAGGATCATTACTGACAATGGTACGAATCTCAACAACACTGTGATCACTGCCCTATGCGAGCAATTCAAGATTCAGCATCACAATTCTTCCCCTTACCGGCCAAAGATGAATGGTGTTATCGAAGCCGTAAATAATAACATTAAAAAGATGAATGGTGTTGTCGAAGCCGTAAATAAGAACATTACAAAGACTGGCATGAGATGCTACCATTCGCTCTCCACGGATATCGTACCATAGCTCGCACATCAACCGGGGCAACACCCTACTCTCTAGTATATGGCATGGAGGTTATCTTGCCTATCGAGGTTCAGATCCCCTCTCTAAGAATTATGAAGGATGCAGGGTTGAACGAAGAAGATTGGATCTAGACTCGACTTGATCAACTAAACTTGATTGATGAGAAAAGACTCACTGTTGTCTGTCATGGTCAAATGTATCAAAAACGGATGATCAAGGCTTTTAACAAGAAGGTCAGACGCCAAGTGTACCAAGTCGGGGATCTGGTGATCAAGCGCATCATACTTCCGCAAGGTAATCCCAGGGGAAAATGGACTCCTACCTATGAAGGACCATTTGTAATAAAAAAACATCTTCTCTAGTGGAGCAATGATCTTGACCACCATGGATGGCGACGACCTGCCGCACCCTACGAACGCAGACATAGTCAAAATATACTATGCATAAGAGACCCGCTAGGTATACACACCTAGGCAAAACAAGGGTATCCCGGTGAACCAAAAAGGTTCGGGAAAAAATTAGGGATAAAATAAAAATCTGTACACCCGGCAAGTTGAAAACCTGAAAGAGGGACTTGGGCAAAAAAGGGTTTCCCGGTGGACTAAAAACCCGAAAGGGAGGTTCAGGAAAAAGTTAGGGAATTAAAGCGTATGACTATGTCCCGTTGGATCATTTTAAGGACAACCTTTGACTTCAACTGACAAATTTAGCGGTTCTGATCAATTCAATCAGCTTCGAACAAGGCAACAAATAGACAAGATGCTTAGAGATACGAAGGCTAGAGCGGAATGGGAGCCCCATGGGATTATTACACATAGCTATCTTTTCTTTGTATCAAAATTTTCATTTTTTACGACGGCATTATCTTACTAGAATGTTTGTCTCATTGTACAAAAATACTTACTCAAAGTCAATACAAAGATATCTCCTTGAAAGTGCAAAAACTATCTGTTTTTCGTTACGCTTGTGTTTTGTTTACAAAAACGTCCAATGATTCATTGTTAAACATATGCATTTGAACATGATTACTGTTTACAAATGAACAAAATAAAAGACAATCACGGATGGCTTTAAGGTAAGGAAATCTCTCTAATCTATTTCCATAAATCCCCTGCAGTGTACAGTTTAATCCCCAGCGGAACAAAGCTTCCAGTTTATCAATCCCCTGTAGAAGTTGCCAAATTTCTCATAATTCACCAACCAGGATTCTTCAAAAAGTACACAGCATTCCATTTACAACAGAGTTTATTTCTCTAAAAGGAAATTCATCAGCGCTTCAACTTCACAACATGAAGACTTACGCTCCAAATCCTCAGCAACAGTCAGGGATTCATTTTCCCAATCCAACAAGCAGTGCAGCAGATTAGCTCACATGCGCATACATCACATCCATATATCATAAGCGTCGATAACACGAATGCATGCATTGCAATCTCATTATACCATGCATTCCATACAACATGACTTTGCATTTCAGCTAACATTTTACCCTTTTCAGGATAAGGTTAACAACTACCATTAACAATGTTCAAAGACTTTTGATACAGTTCAGATACGCTCCATACACGAATGCCATTCTGATACTCATTCAGATTAAACTTTTGATACAGTTCAGATATGCTCCAGACACGGATGTCATTCTGATACTCATTCAGATTCAACTTTTGATATAGTTCAGATACGCTCCAGACACGGATTCTATTCTGATACTCATTCAGATTTCAACTTTTGATACAGTTCAGATACGCTCCAGACACGGATGTCATTCTGATACTCATTCAGATTCAACTTTTGATACAGGTCATATGCGCTCTAGACACGGATGCCATTCTGATACTCATTCAGATTCAACTTTTGATACAGTTCAGATACGCTCCAGACACGGATGCTATTCTGATACTCATTCAGATTCCAACTTTTGATACAGTTCAGATAGGCTCTAGACACGGATGCCATTCTGATACTCATTCAGATTTCAACTTTTGATACAGTTCATATACGCTCCAAACATGGATGCCATTCTGATACTCATTCAGATTTCAACTTTTGATATAATTCAGATACGCTCCAGACACGGATGCCATTCTGATACTCATTTAGATTCAACTTTTGATACAGTTCAGATACGCTCCAGACACAGATGCCATTCTGATACTCATTCAGATTCAGCTTCCAGATACGGTTCAGATATGCTCCAGACACGGACAATATTCTGATAATCATTCAGATTTCAACTTTTGATACAGTTCAAATACGCTCCAGACATGGATGCCATTCTGATACACATTCAGATTTAACTTTTGATACAGTTCAGATACGCTCCAGACACGGATGCCATTCTGATACTCATTCAGATTCAGCTTCCAGATACGGTTCAGATATGCTCCAGACACATACGTCATTCTGATAATCATTCAGTTTCAGCTTACAGTTATGGTTCAGCAATCATTTTTGGATGGCATCTACAAGCCCATCTCCAACAAATTTTTCATCATTCTCCAAATGGCATCTTTAAGCCCACTCCCTATACCATCAATCATCACATCATTGAGTGCAAATTTCTGGGCACTCTAATGTCCAATCATCTTCTACCTTCAAGTCACGAATGGCAAATCCGCCAATCTAACTCTTCAGGTTTAAGAAGATTGAACAAGGGCAGTTGTTGTACCCTAAAATTTTCCCTCTCATTTCTCAAAGGATCACCCTGAGCCCTCAGGTTTATTCCCATCCAATTTCAAGCCTTGAATTACAAATTTTCCAAGAAAGTCATCCACAAGGGCAAAACGGTCATTTGCACACTAAAAAGTCAAACTTTGAATTTTAGATTAAAATCAAGTTTCAAGAATCATATTTCATCAAGACATGTTAAAATATGAAATTGGTTTCACTAAGAAAATCAAAAGTCAAATTTGTTGTGGAAAAGTCAAAATTCCAAATACTTAGAAATTTTTCTAAGTGTTTAGGAAATATGATGAGCTCAGAACTTCTGATCAGATTATCACCATGATGCAAGTTGATTCTGGAAGAACTTCTAACACAAGAGTTTTAGATCTCAATAAGACCTAAAACATTGCAGAACGAAACTTCTCCTAGAAATGCTGGGATTTCAAGTTATGACTCCTCAAAGACACGTCCATGAAACTGAAGCACTCAGCAAATTCTGGACAATTCTAAGACAGAGTTTGGTTACAACTTCTAGGACAGTTTTCACAAAGATTCGGTCAAATTTTGCAAGAGCAATTCAAAGAAGGTTTACAAGGTGTGTTGCAAGATTCCTGGAAAGTTTGGGAGCTCCTTCAGAACATGATGGAGCAAGGAGATACAAAGATCAAAAGTTGGATGTTTATTCTAAATTATGCTGAAGCTGAACCTCTGACCCAGAATTAAGCAATGATGCAAAATCTCACATTGCAGGGTTTCTGGTTTGATAAATCTCATTATCATTTAATGCTCACAACCACTTTTGAGTCTTTATCCAAAATATTTCCCCACGTGTGGCATAGGGGTACCTTTACTGTCTTAGAAAAGCAAACTTTTGTACAAAAGTGTGTTGGGCCCATGCGTTGCTTTTGCTTTTGAGGTTACCTTTCCTTATTTCCTGCTTACAAATCCAGCTTAGGCGCTGTTAAAACTGCTAACCACCATAATTATTTGAATAAGTCAGCGTTTAGCATATGATGGTTGTGCCACGTGACCTCTCCAAGCTACTAAACCTTTGCCTATAAATTGAACTTCATTGGCCACTATGAAAAGAGAAAAAATTGAGAAAGAAAAGCCTTGAACCCCTGCTAAAATTCCAAGAGTCCAAAACTGCAAACACAAAATACAAAACCTGTTACCTTTTGATTCTTGCATTCACATTCCATTTTTCCTCAAGTGCTTCCTGACCAAAACCATCCATATAGTTTCTGATTCACATATCAGAAGCTATCCTAACTTCTGTGTTCAGACTGTAATACACTCTCCATCCACATCCACCTCAAAGAAATCAGAACTTTTACCCCTTGGCTGTTCTAGAATTCCCTAACCATTTGTAGCCCAAGTTGAAAGCTTTCAGCCTACTAAGCACGTGAAGGAGCTGTTCAGAACATCACCAGCATTCAGAACCAGACTTCAGCTCACAGATTATTTTCCAGCTGCAAGGTAAGTTTCTGCTGACTCTCATCATATTACTTAGGCATTGTCATATTTGCATGTTCAAAAATATAATGTAAACATCATGATTCTGATGCTGTACATATTATGAGGTTTCATGTATTTGCCTGCCTAGGTAAAGAGAATTTCAGTCCAGAACTTCTTGAAGAAACTAGGACTCAGAATTAGGATTAGAAAATTCATGCTTGCTTCTGATTTATAGTTCTGATATCTCTTGTTTCTGAAACATCATGAAACCTGCCATAACTGTTATATGCACATCTTTTGTTTTGTTGAGAAATGACTAAGTTACAGATGTTCTGGCTAGCATGAAGAGGGAGACGAAGTTCTGCCAGTGGCATTAGAACTTCTGAAATCTTCTTTGTTCCCAGTGGATCCAAAACTTTTGACTTTACCTATTTTTGCTAATATGATTTCTGTTTTTGCAGCACGCCAGAGTCATAGCTTCTGATCTCTTTTAGTTCAGCAATGTGCTGACTCTATTTTCTTTTTTTTTCCTTATTATTTTTGCTATCACTTCTATCTTCACTAATCAAAAACACCAAAAACATTTTACATTTTGGACATGTCTTATTTTATTTCTTTTAACATAAAAAGATCAAAATATTTTTCTTAAATAAAACTTATTTCTTTACTTAAACAAAACAAGTTCACTTTAAATTTCTTGTACATTCTTATCCATTCAATATGGTTGTAATAGTAACTTAGGATTTTAATTTTACTTGCAATCTCATTTATACTCTGTACACCCAATCCCCCTAATGATTGTAATAGCGTAGGATATTTATTTTCCGCAATTTGCCGCTTTATACAATTACTAGTAATTAGTTTTTGTATGGAAAGACTAAAACCAAACAAGTAGAGAAACCTAATCAAAGACAAAATCAAGCATGAAAACAATACATTTTCACATAAGCACCCGTAGGGTTATTCCACTTAGTTGCCTTACAAAATGACCATATTACGCATGTGAGGTATCTTAGTAAAAACAAGCAAAATGCAAGATCATAGTCTCTCGATGACGCTATCTATGTTGCCTCTCAAATGATCTTAGTCCCTCAAAGAAAAAAGCTAAGACACCTTGCAATATTGCTAATCATGGTTATACGATGACCCACGTCCGTCCCGCTTACATCCAAGGATAGGGTTGCTTACCAAATCAATGGTAAGACAATAATGTCAAAGGAAAAGAAAATGAACAAGAAATACATTTGAGTAGGTAGAATGTTCCTAGTTACTTGCTCCATTTCAAAACAAACATCCTTGTTATTTTCAAAACAAACACCTACACTTTCAAACATATTACAAAACTTGAAAACATTTTCAAAAGATCAACATCTTTGTATACATTCTTACGAATGAGAATCATTACAAAGATTGCCTAAAAAATGGCCTCTTTGCAAAATATTTTCAAAAACCACACAAAACACAATTTCAAACAAAAGTAAGTGATCTAGCAAGTAACTAAGAGCCCATGGAAAACCATGGATGAAAAGGGTGCTAATACCTTCCCTTTTCCTAATCTACCCCCCGAACTCAAGAAATAAATCTCAAAGGTCGTTGATGTGCTTTTCACCTTTCCTTTTGGATAAAAGAAAAGTCGGTGGCGACTCTTGCTAACCGCAACATTTGCGATCAAACGTAAAACCTTCAAGTCAGTTCTCCCACCGTATCACACCACCACAGTGGTAAGGCAGCACGCTGATAACCAAGAGGTCATGGGTTCAACACCCAGCGCGCTGCCTTTTGCATTTTTTCACATTTTCTCACATTTTTTTACTTTTGCAGCGTCTGGGCCTCCATTTGTTTGGGCCTTATTTTTTTGCTATGTCCTAACCCCCTGCCTTGTTGTTTACACTCCTGGCCCATTTATTTTTCTTTTGTTATTTTCTTTTCTTTTTTTATTTTATTTTCATTTTACATTTTCTTTATTATTATCATTATTATTATTCTTTTCATTAATATAAAAAATCCAAAAAAATATTTTTATTTTTATTTATTTATATTTATTTAGTTTATTTTTTCTTCACAAAAACAAAAGAATAAAAATATTTCCTTTACATAATTTAATTTACCTTTTTTTCAAAATACTTAGGTAATTTAATTTTGATCATTATATTATTATATTTTTCTTATAAAAATCAATTTAAAATTAGGACTTTTATTTACTAATTTAATTAAATTCACTAAAAACCCTAAAAATTTGCTTCCTTTAAATTAATTTATTTTGCTTAATGTTAATTTTCTTATCTTTAATTAATTATTTTATTTTATACAATTAGGTCAAAAAACCCTTTTTCTGAAAACCAAGCAAAAAATCATATTTCTTTTTACATTTACATTTTTACTTATTTAATTTTGTACATTTATTTAAATTCAATATGGTTGTAATAATTATTTAGATTTAATTTCTTGCAATTCCCCATTTATAATTTGTACACCCCCTCCCCTAAGTATTGTAATAGCTTAGTATTTTTATTTTCCGCAATTTAAATGCTTTATATACAAATGCTAGTAATTAGGGTTTTGTATGGAATGATTAAAACCAACAACTAGCAAACCCTAATCAAAGACAAATCAAGCATGTAAATCAATACACTTGCACACAAACACTCTTAGGGTAAATCCACTTGGTTGCCTTACAAAAATGGATATGCTATCCATGTGAAGTATCTTAGCAAAAACAAGAAAAAAAATATAAGATCATAGTCCCTCGATGACGCTATTCATGTTGCCTTTCAAAATGATCTTAGTCCCTAAAAATGCTAAGATATCTTACAACATTGCTAACAATGGTTATACGATGATGCTTGCCTGTCCCTTTTACATCCAAAGATAGGGTTACTTACCAAATCAAT